>JAOEHI010022541.1:0-27132 GCA_025447815.1 Percopsis transmontana | reverse complement strand
GTGGCGTTGGACACACACCAGGACTAGAAACAGCTGATAAAGTCAACTCTTACTTGTCTTTCTCTCTCTCTCTCTCTCTCTCTCTCTCTCTCTCTCTCTCTCTCTCATTTGCTTAGCTTTTCACAGGCAACAGTAAAGGAAGCTATTGGTTTCTTGTCTGCTTTGGGACTGGATTGGGACACATTTTCCTGGTTCTCCCTATGGAGCAGTCTATCCACTCTCGATATAAAATTAGCCAATCCAAATGGAGAACCACAAATTGAGCCTAGTAGCCCAGTAGCCACACAGCCCTCCCCCACCCCAACAATAAAACTTAACATCATTTGCATCAGAACCGTTGAGACAGACATACAGCGTTTAAATTAGGAGGCTCCTGTAGCTCCAGGTCAATGTTCCAAAGAATGATGGGAATCCCTCCCTAAAGCTAAATTGTTACTGACTCACTGATAAACAGCAAAAAATGTCATGTTTTATCACAGTGTCTACCAGTAACCACAGTAACAGTTCCCGTCTAAAATATAGGACTGATATTACAGACTCATCCTATTACTTACTAACTCTGCTGTGGTGGCAAGGCGACATACAACTCTCCAAATACAGCGGATGCACTTGCACGACCTTTACGCATTTAGCCCATCTCCCCCTCACACACACGTACTGATAAAGGGGAGGACACAGTGGGAGGAGAGGGCGGAGAGCGTACGCTATAAAAAGCTTCACTCCCATGCTTCCTGTCACCATTCCAATCAGTGCAACATCTCAAAGTGACCCTCGAGGTCCTAATAATAGGTCAGTGAAGCCCTTTGGTCACCCCCCCCTCCCCTGTGCCCCCACAAACGCAGGCCAGATATAGGGGCAAAAGAGGGAGCACGGGGGCATTAGGCTTAGTTGAAGGGTTTCGGGGAAAAATGCTAATATGCTTAATAGGCATTGATCACTCTTTCCATCCCAACCTTATCCTGTCAAAAAAAAGCTTTGAACGGTAATGAAAATAAAGAATGCAACAAGTATTCCTATTCCACAGTGAGCAGGTTTGCCTTATAATAATGTTGGAGATATACCTAAGTTTGAGGACACTTGAGGACACACTGACCCTTTATGGCAACGGGCAAGATATAATCAGCGATTTAATGAGTGCTGTAACCTTGACAACAAATGAATGGTGTGATTAAGCAAAGTAGTAATTCATAATGTCACAATATCGTGCTGTGCGCTACCTCCAAATGGCAGGGTCCGGATGCGGTTGTACTGTGGTGGTAACAGGCGGGCAGAGATGTTTATTTTGAGTTGCTATCTGTATTTGTGTTCTGTATTCTGTATGCGTGCATTCCACATTATGCGTTTATTATGACCGTGGTTTAAGGCACCATTGTCAGCGTTGCTGAAGGGTGTCTGTCACGGTCAGAGGTGGATCATGGGAAAACTTTTTCTCAACCGATCTCAACACAATACTAAATGACGCATAAAGTGGGGTTGTGAGTGACAGCTGAAGTGCCGGTGTTACAGAGCGCTTGATAATAGCTCCCCGCTTTCGACACATGATGTGCACACCTTGCGCCCGTGAGGCGTCAGCAGCCAGTGAACTGTGATACTGGCAGCTTTGTTGATGAACGGGCTTTACTTGTGCTCGCACGCCGCTGCGGTGCGCTGCCATGGAGAACGTGTCGGAGCGGACAGACGGTGCTCTCAGCCGTGCCTTACCTCGTTGCCTCCTAAAGGCACACCTGTGTAAAAAGCTGAACAGGTTGTTCAGCATACCGCTCAGCATACCGCTCAGCTCAGAAGAGCAACTGACAATAACACAGAAACCATAAACACGGCAGGGGCCTGGTGAACTCTACACTGAGAAACAGTTTCTGCTTTGTCTCGACTTGACGGTACTGAGGTAGTTTGTTTATTCATATATCACTGACAGAGGTCATTTGCTTGAGCTGCCCCAGAGGGAAGTGAATGGGATTGGACACAGGCATACAATCAGATGGGAGCACTCAAAACAGGCGAGAGAATGTTTATGCCCTGATCAAGACCAACGTGACCACAACATTGGCATACTGTGCCTGACATGGCCGAAGGCCCTTTGTGTAATAGAGTGTGTCTGTAGCTGCTTAGGTAAAGGTTAATGTGAGGGCCTCCCTCCACCCTTTCGGTCGCTTCTGCATGAAATTAAGGCAGTCAAACATTCTCCCTTTTCCTCCTTATGAGGAACCAGTCCTTTCCTCTGTCATGTCTAAAAGAAACACCGCTGTGCTCGTTTTACACATTGATATACACACACTGTTCAGCCCTGTTTACCCTGTTCTGTGTATTTATGCAATAGGCTGAACATCAAACGCACAAGGTCCCCGTCACATGTGTTGATATCACAGTGAGAACTGTGTGTGAACTAGGTTTTGGTTAGCGATAACCATTAAAATTGTTATCTTACTTGACTGTGACTCTGGTTGACAGGTCTTGTAGGTCTCCCGGGTGGAAGAGCTGGGCTTCCTTCAGTCCAAGCTTACCGCAGGCCCTGAGGAAGACGTTTAGGTTGTCCTGGAGAACGAACAAAAAGGAGGGACACGGGTTTGTCCAATATCACAGGCGAGGAATAATCACTGAGGAATTCTCTGGCAGGGACACGGCACACAACTCATTGCTTCCAAAGTTCATATCAGCGGAGAGCACAGAGAGGGACGGGGAGGGGCATGTGTGTAGCAAATACAAAGTGGCACAAGGGAGAACACACACACACACACATACACACGCGCAAACCAGTTGCGGAGGCAGGAGGCTGGGTGATTGACGGCACCAAAACTACCTGTGGGCAGGGTGAAGGCGGAGACAGTAGCAGGCCAGTGTGGGGGAAGGGGGGGGTGACATCAGAGCTAAGCACAGACCCCACCCACCTGACCATGCGGGCTGCCTGCCTGCCACCCAGGAGCACTGTCGCTGCTCTCCTCTTTCTCACACCCTAAAATCGGCCCCTCCCCCCTTGCTCTCCTCTCCCTGCCAAGCCCTGTATTGGAGAATACCTGTGAAGTCAGCGGGGTGGTATTTTGGAGTATTTTGTAGACGTGTGGTTGCTAAGAAACAAGAGGTCAGGTGACAGAAGCTGACAAATATTTCCCTCAAGCAACATTAGAGGACCGGGGAATGGAAGGAGAGAGTTTTCTTCCTGCCTGCCCGTGTCATCTTAGATAGCGTGTGTGTGCGTGCCAGAGTGTACACAGGGAGCTATGTAAAATACATTTTGCTCTGTAAATTCACCTCGCACATCCCAAGCATTTCTATGTAATGACCATAACTCAAAGCCCATGACACCCTTTAAAGGATCGCAAGGTTGGTGTACTGTACCACTCCCATGGCTCTTGTTTGTACATCTGCATTTCCCATTGGGACAGTGCTCCCCAACAAGGTTTCATGTAATTGCACATGGTCTCAATATGGTCTGAAATAATTAAAGGGAAACGAGTTCTATATTTAAATGGAAAACATGCTTATTAGCAAATGGCAGGGGAGAGTTGACCTCTCTGTGCTGGGGTCTCCTGTTAGCAGCTTTGCTTGTGCCTAAGCGGCGGTCTGCTGGGGCCCCTTAGGTCACAATGGGCCCCCGTGAGGGCAAAGGTCAAGCACTTCTGCTCTTGAGGGAAAGTTAACAGTGCATGGACACACTGTGGGCTCATGGTTTGCTCTCAATGATACTGTGTGCAGCTTTATTTTTGCTCACTCAAAAAGGATCCAATTATCGTCAAACAGACACCAGCAAGTGCAGGCAATTAACACAACACAGAATAATTTATTCGGTTACAGAAGTACACAGTGCACGGGTCCTTGTCTAAATCATGTGGAAGAGTGCGTAACATAGTTCACGTGTGCATTCTTCAGTGACGTAGCCTTTTATGACCTTAATTCAGTGTATAGTATCCATGTGCATCCAACACATGTAAAGGTATTGCCTATATAACCTCAAAAACATACTGTAGAATAAACAATTAATTACTCATGTCATACATTACTGTTGGTTTATAATCCTTAATCTATAATATATAATCTCTAAAATCATCTTTTTCATACTGTAGCTTTTTCTTGTGTGAAAACACAGATATTAACACTGTAAGCCTTTGAGAAAAGTCTTCTCCCAGAGCATGCAGAGAAAATGACGCCGGAGGAATGTTGTGCTTTCTTGTGCCTGGACATAATCCTGCTAAATATGCTCTATCCATCCAGTGGCCCTTTAATCCTCTGTGGAAGCCCGAGGGTCCTGATATAAAAAGGACTTTGTACGAAGAAACGGAAAGATTTTACACCAAAAGGTGTAAGTGGTTAGCGGACATACTGTATTATGGTGATTCTATTTATTCTTCTAGATTATTTTCTGCGACAGACCAAGTCTACAATTATCCTCAACTGACCCCTGGCGCATCAACTGACCCCACTCTCGCAAGAGAGACCATAAAAAAAGTCAGATCCAGGCATAACATTCCCGCTTACAATACAAACACAGTAACAAAGCATGGCGAACAGCTTGTCATTACAGAGATTATTACACAGACCTCTAAATGAGCAAAGACGCCCTCTGGGACAATGAAAAGGTCCGTTTATCCACATCCACCTTCTATTTCACACAACCTCAACCCATGGTGGAGCTGGCGTGGGCAGGAACATCCAGCAGCACCGTCAATTACATGCGTTTACGGTGGGAAGAGGCCCGCGGAGACATCTTTAACACTGTCCATCCAAGTTCATCCCAGCAGGCATCTTGGCCCCCTCTTGCGTGGCCAACTGCCTCGCCACCCACAAATGCAGGCTTCCCTTTCCAAATGCTAGTAAAAGCAGAACTGGTCTGAACCAGGGCTACATGACCCAAACCCACAGCACATTGAGTGCTCACCGTGGATGGAACAGGGAAAGCAGTGTGCTGACATGGGGAAACATTCTCTTGGACACACAAGTGAAACCAAAGAATAGGCCAGGATCTGGAGCCAATGCAGCTAAATATTCCAAAAAACCAAAGATTTCCGTTCGCCCCCCCCCCCCCCTCCTTTCCCTTGTGTCAGAGCTAGAGCCTGGTGTTGCCTTTGACTGGTGATGTTTTTCAAAGGGCCATTTTTCAGAGCACGAGCCTAAAAGGACAGAATTTACCATAATGGAAGCGAATTTTCATATTTCAGCGTTAATGAGGCATGCTTGTAAAGAGGCTCTCATTCAGCACTGATTAACATCATATCCAAAACAAAAAGGCACCGACAGCATTCCTCTTATTCTTTGTTCATTGTGTTTACTTCCAGATGCACTTATGTAAGTCCAGCAAACCAGAACAACCATTTTCCTTTCCTTCCTGTTTAAGAACATTGAATGGAGATCTTAACTGTGTACCATACATCAAGACAAATGGCTTTCTGCAATAAATACAATGACATTGACAAGACAGGAGAAATCTGTCACATTCAAGTCTTTTTAAAAACACAAATATCCAAACTACGTGCAGTTGAGAATAAAATAAAAACATGCCAGACAAAAATTTAATTTTTTATAGAAAAGACAGCTACAGAAACAGGACACTGGACTTTCACGTTTACAGCAACACTTCTGACCACTTACAAAGAATCTTTAGCTGGAGACCTTTCCGCTGCTCCACATGTGGTGGGCAGTAACTGATAGCCCCGGGCAAACCAGGAGCTTGGCATTCGCGGGGGAATTTATGATCAGGTGGTTTCAGGTTTGAGTCCAAGAGTCGGAAACACAGCACCAGTGCTACTGATTGAGAGATACTTAAAACTCATTAGCTCAGCAGGTGTCCAGACAATTACATGAGGAACAGTCCAGAACAAGCTGCAAGCTGGCAGGCTTCAGCATGGGATTTACAGCAAAAGCTAGATGTGGTGGTACACTGTTTGGCACTGCGGGATTTGCTATTCACTTCTGGATCTACTGGCTAGTGCCAGTGGGTTTACTGCAGCCAAACGCGTTGAGTGTTCCTGATGATGAGGACTCTGTATAATTCCTCACAGCAGCTGGACTCAATTACACCCACAAAAGAACACTTTGGGGAGGGATGGGTTTAAGGTAGTGGCTTTCAACCCTTAACTACCCTAATGCCTGTATGCAGACACTCCCAAAAAAATTTTCCCAAATGGGCCACTGTGGCCAAAAAGACCTTGACCACCACCTTCTAAATTTTTAAAATCACTGAATAAGTGCGTTTTCAGCGAGTCCCCTGTCCAAAAGATTGAGAAACGCTGATATAATCAGAGGTAATGTCTTAAACCAAAGCCTACTTCAAACTGGAGAGAACTAGACACAAGTGATAGAGGCAGGAGCATTTCTCTCACACGCAGGTCCCCCAGATCATCAACCAGGTACACTCCTACAACAATGATCCCTATGCCCTTAGAAAAGACGTCTATGTAGCACCTTGTTGACTGTTTTTGCGTACACACCTTCTCCCAGAGACAAGGCTCCAATACAGTAGGGAATAGTTCTCAAAATAGTGTGAAAAGAGCATTTCAGATAAAGATGAGCCATTGAGGCTAAAACCATCCTGCTTTTGCACAATTCCACTCTGCACATCAGCAAATTGTGGCGCTTGCAAAATATGAAATGTGATATTTTAAATGCAAATAGGCTTCAAGTATTTTAGGTTTCAAGTATTCTAAGGTTATGATGTGGACAAGCCCACAATAAATGGACAGAGAGAGGCAAACTGTTCCAACTTACCAGTCCAGCGATGGGAGTGGGGAGTCTGTTAACCTTCTTGATGGTACCAGGTTTGATGTGGTTGATTAGACTGGGAGAGAGACAAAGAGACACAGAGAGAGAGAGAGAGAGAGAGAGAGAGAGAGAGAGAGAGAGAGAGAGAGAGAGAGAGAGAGAGAGAGAGAGAGTGTGCATGTGAGAGGTAGGTTGTTGGCTAGATTAGTCTGACTAGTAGGGAATAAACAAAAAGCAGTTGGTGCTGTGTTTACGACTTGCTTTAATGGTGGACACCTGGCTTCGGTTTAGTAAATGGCCAGTGCAGGACTGCGATGTAAACACACTGGTCCTATGCTGATGCTAAAACCGACCCTTCCCTCCTTAAACCGCTACACCTAGTTCACACACATATACACACCATGCCTTACTCATGTTTGCCCACAATCGTTAAGTAAAGGGATGAAATAGGGAGATACAGCATGTGTATTTTAATACATGTTAATTAGGGGTGTATAATAGAGGATATATTTAAATTTGAGGCGTCACGAGAAAAAATATGCGAGAAGTGACTGTGGCTAAAGGAAGGAATATTTATAAAACAGTATGGAATTGATTTTAATGAGACCGGGATAGCAGAATGTTTTGATACAATTTAGTTACATACTGAGCCCATGAAGGGCTCTATAATAACTCCCATGAAGGCTCCAATCGACCAAATCTGACATCTATTTGTATGTTTATGACTGGCAATGGCATAAGTATAAGTACTGCAGCTTCTTATATTTACTTAAATCCTAAACCCTAACATATTCTATATTATAATAGAAGCTATACTTCCGAGTGGTCAATACCCAATGGTTTTAGCACCAGTATACATTCATTAATCTGTATTCCAAGAGTCAAATTCTGCCACCTTGAATCAATGTGTAAAACACATCAAATATGAAGGGTGCTGTGAGAAGTAAACAAATATATTTTGTAAACCCCCTCGGTTTTATCCTTTACAAAACACATTCATAAACCAAAGACGCTGGCATACACTGGAAAAGGCCTGGTTCTGCTACTGTTGTCAAGGCCTTGTAAAAACCACTGCACCAAGAGCGTGGAGGCCGAGGGTACCAGGGTGAACACATCTTTTCTGCTACCTGACTTCGTCTTTCTGAATGACAGTGTTCCCTGGCAGTGCTGAAACAGTGGAGTCAGGCTCAGATCAGCACAATGAAGAATAGATGCTCTGAAGAGGTCTGGGGGTTTCTGCTCAAGCATGTGGTAATTACAGCATCCCGCTGACTAATGCTAACAAATAACACTATTGTGTCCTTACGATAGCGCTGCCCATACACAAGCACAAACAATTAAGCACTCATACCCACGCATGCACACATAAACATGAATACACTGAACATTGATTGACACATTTCATCCTGTCTGAACGATGAGGTATTCAATCTATTTTGTCACTGTCTTGTCTAAATCTGTTGCCGTCTTATCCAAGGCCTTCATTTTCAACGACTGCAGCCTAATGATAAAGAAGGGCTCCTTTGGCTCCCCAAAGCGATTTCAGATGATTTACAGTTACTGCACAGCATCTCACAGCTTTCATTAAGGCTGGGGATGGCCCTCGGCTCATCTGCAGCTCTGTAACATCTGTCAAACAGGCAACGCAATCCCTCTTGAAATAGATCAGAGAGCGTGATCCCCAACAAGCTGTGGGCCGATCTGACGGTGGGAACAATAACAATACAATACAGTCTCTGTGGTGTAGTCGCACAAACACTGGTTCTATTAACATGGCTGACAAACAAACATTCTCTCCCAGCAGGGGGTCTGCCAGAGGGGCCCTGTGAAATATCAGTAACACTTACGGAGGAGAGCAGAGCAGAGCAGGAGGAGAGCAGAGCAGGAGAGGGCTTCCCGATGAATGAGAAGTTTTGAGAAAGGTCCCTGGGAAAAGTGGGGTACTTACTCGCACAGCAGAACGCCGTTCTCCAATGCAGATCGGAAGTTGTTACTCCCAAACTTTTTCTTAGTCACCGTCTAGGGGGAAAACAAAATAGAGAAGGACAGAGAGGAAGAAAAACACAGAGAAGGGTGGGGTGAGATGAGATGTGTGGGGCGGGGGGGAAGAGGGGGGTGGTTGGAGAAGAAAGGTAGGATGTTGAGAACAGTAGGAGAGGAAGTCAGTGGTATTTCCTCCTGAGTTGCAGCAGTGTATCTCCAGGACAGATTGGAGCGTTCTTCAGGTATTTCCTGCAGTCCTGGGTACTTTGTCTCACGTTATTACTAAAAAGCCTGTGTGAAATCCGGAGCGCAAAGCAAAGAGTGACGGACTTGGAGCCAGGCAGCTCAAGCCACAAGGCTTCGGGAGCATCTAAAGAGCAGGGGGGAAACACAGCGCTGCGTTATAGCTTCATGCCTTTCCCATGATCTCAAACCACCACTGCAGGAAAAACGAGACATTACGCGGGCTAACATTGAAGCCATAACATGCATGGTTACATGCATATGCCCACACACATTTGACTATTTAGTCACTGAGTGTTTCCCATTGTGGGGATGGGAACCTGCGAGGTTGCAAGAGGATTTGACCATTTTGAGAAACTTAAAAAAAAACAACTTTTTATACAGTTTTATAGTATTTTTGTGCATTCATTTGCAATTATGTATATAGCTGTTTATGTTTAGGTTATGCTAGTAAAATAAATGGTTCCTTGCTTATAAAGCAGTCGTAAGCAAGAAACCACTTACTTTTTGGGCTTGTGGCGGAAAAAGTTTGAAAACCACATAACCACTAAAAGCCACATTAGCAGACCATTTTATCCAAGTCACTTAAATTAAGCAAAAGTATTTAAGCGGGGTAGGGGTTACATTGAGTACAAATACCAGGGGTTAGATATACATAGTTAGAGAGACAATTTTGACACGCTACAGATTCTGCAATGCACTTGACTACACCTGCATTTTAACAGTTGAGTCTGACAGTTAACTTTGCAGAGGTGTGGGATTTATTCCCTTGGAAAGGAAATACTTGTTTTGAGGCAATAAACGTTTTTTACGATGCTCTTGTACAAAAGGTGTGAGAGGGTTACAGGATGTCTAGATCTAAGATATGGACCACTCCTCCACACAGCTTCCTCTTCACTGCTCTGTGGTGTTTCATAGCAATCATAGCAATATCTGCACTCAGACAGAAAACAAAGCTAGTGTAGAAACATAACATAAACACATATTCAATCTGTAAGAGTATTAAGATTGTTGTAGAAACTGCCAATGACCAGAATAAAGCTTTATGTTATGCTATAACTTTATGCTTTCTAGTTATGAAAAAGAAAACAGCGAATCCAATAAAACAACAGTTCTGCACATTATAACTGTGTTGTAATTATGGCCACATTATATGGCGCAGAAACACGCAGTGTGCAGTACTAAATGGATTCAGACATGAAAACACACACATGCATGCAGTTGTCCGTGCATGCGCGCGCACACACACACACACACACACACAAGTAAAACAAGTCAAACAGGTCACTCCAGCCACATTGGTCAGTTGCACATTGTCTCAAGCTTTTGTCCCCTTTTCCTTTCAAGCGTTCTTTGAGAGGACAATTGCCAAAATACCAAAGTAAAGGGCACACTTTTGAGGAGAGTGAGAGAGAGAGAGAAAGCAAGCAAGCAAATTAGAGAGATTGACAGGAGGTCAATTATTTTACACCCTGTTACACCCCTGAACACACCCTGGAAAAACTGACCGAGCCTAAAGGGCTAAAAATGTGTCCTGTCCCTACAGAAGTATTTCATATTGTTTTAAGGTGTAGTCTAAACCTGTAAAACTTATCAAACAGGTCACGGACTACTCAAATACAGTATCATAGTGTATAGTCTTCAGCTGCCTGTAAGTAGGTGATTGACTATGTGTCAGGATGGTGCTGTTATGAAATGCTTGGTTTGTTTACAAAACAGTGCATGCTGGTATAACTCCACCTCCATTGACAAAATTACAAATCATAACCAGACACTGAAAACGCAGACGTAAACACAGACAAAGAAACACAAGCACACAAGCAAAAACGTTATCAGTCATGCCATGGTGTTGGCATATGAAACTCTGACCCCTACTGTTCCATTACACAACTTGCGTTCATCAGAGAACACATAGCACAGAGACTCATAAGTGTGCCTTTAAATAAAGTAAATAAATGAATGAATGAATGAACAGTCATTGTGGCAAACACATGCCAACTATTTTAGTTAAAGCGTTAGCTGTTCAATTATAAGATAGGATAATATAATATAATATACATTAAGGGTGCTTGCTAGTGTGAGCAGCCTGGGTCCCTGACACAGCCATTGTTTATTCATGCGGACAGTGCATTGAGGCAACACAGCATACAAGGTTTGTTTGTACGTGCTGTATTATTTGCCGAACATCAGTCAGACGAGAAAGGGGGGCCTTTAGCCAATGACACAAATGTACTATTTAGTAAAACATAATGGACACCAGAGTCCTTCTATCGTAATTCTAAGTGCTTGTGTGTGATTGTGCCAGGATTCCATCCCTGTACAGGAGTTGCGAACGATAGGCTTAAAATGCAGTACTGTTAATGGCCACTAGGTGCTTGGCTAGAAAATATAGAAAATCACTTATCTATATAAAATCAAGGAGAAGGATGACTAGAAACGCAAAGCCAATACCTCAGGTAATGCCTCAATAAATCATTTTACTTCTTACCAAGCACCTAGCGGAAAACATAGCTAGTTAAACTTCTCCATCTCTGGTTTATTGCTCGGAAAGTGATTAGAGAGAACATGCTTTATTACCAGCGTTTTACAAACTACAGATTGGCAGACTAAGAAAATTATGGAAATATAAAAATAACAGTATTAACAAATTTATAGAAAGATGCAAACAAAAACTATGGATTTGTATTATTTCTCAACTAATGTACACTAAAGCTGTTACAGATTAAGTTGTTGTTCAATGCAGACATGCAACCAAAACATCAACAACGCCCCATAACAAGATTGGGTTACCTTCCTGTTTTATTCCATATCATAGTTAAAGTATTTCTAGGAAACTGATACCGTCCGTTTCAATCAGCCACTTTGACACAAAAGCAGGAAAACAACATCAAAGCTAGATCTGAAATCTGATATAGAACAGATCCGGCAGTCCCACATCGCAAGCTGACCTTCGGATCATTAGGACAGGCGAGAGACAAGAAACAACTCTTTCAAGCAGTATTCTGCGTGTTTTGGCTAAGCATTACCGGAGGCAATCTAATCTAAACGGAACGGGAGGTGTAGTCCGCTACAAAATTGGGATAGTAGCGTTTTCAGTAATGGCCCTATTTGTTGTGAAATACCATTAAATCACAGTAGCACGATTGCTCATAAATTGTATTCGTGGATTTGAGTCTTCCGTCATGCTGCTTCACTTCTAACAGACATTGTAACATAATGTTGTGATTTGGTCCGCATAGGCCTACATTATTACCTGGCATGCACACCAACAACAATTTTGATTAGCACAGAGGCCAATTATGTGAAGGCCTCTCAACTCCGTTTACAACAACCTTCATTACTGCACACAGCCCTGCTATTGCAAGGTACAGTGAACTGTGCTGACAGCCTGCCAGCTCTGAGGGGGAGGAGCAGCAGGTCGTCAAGGCTATGCTCACGACCACAGAGGCTAATGCAGGAATGTGTCCATGTGACAGACTCCAGACCATTTAGTCCAGTTTTTTAACACCGCCGCCTACCTAGCTATGCACAAACACCTCCACACTACAAGAGCTGTGAACCTAACCTCGCATGTTAATCATTCATAGGCAGACCCCCACGGGCCACAAAGCTCTCCTGTTCAGGTGAAGCTGCCGCTTATGACCCAGAATCTGTCTCTACCTATAGGTCTCATTAAGCCCAGAGCACCCCCCCCCCCCTCATTTCATATTCCCGCTTCTGCCTGAGATCACGTGTTCAGCAGAGCTCCTGAGCTGAACCACTACAATGGGCCAGTGTGCAAGTGTGCAAGAGACTGATGTCACATCGAAGGCATTCAGATTCACCCCTCGTGAAATGAGAACAATATTTGTTTAGTTACAGTCGGTGCACCAGTTCCATGACGCTGTGCTGGACTGGTCAATGGGCGATGAAACACTGTTGTTGTCTGCTTATAGAGAAACAAAATAGCTGGACTGGCTGGTAGTCTGATGGAAACTTTTATCATTCAAAAATGAAATATGACCTGGTGAAAATTGGGTTGCTCTAATGGACAGAGGGCATAAACTTAACAGCTAGAAAGTATTACGATTTTTTTAACAAGGTCTAGAGACTAGAGGCTATTGTCATAAAAATGATGGTTCGGCAATCATAAAACAACACGGCTACTGAAAGAATAAAAGTTATTTGTGCTTAGTTTAACTGCCAACTTAACAAGTACAGTAGGGTCATGGAAATGCTGACAGTAGAAACAAACAATGTGGTACATGAAACTCATGCAACAGAATATTAATACCTAAGATTAGAAGTAGGCTTATCAAATTCATTACACACACTAACATTCCTATACAAACTCAAACTCTTTCCTAAAATAGCATTCTGAATGTACATTTGCAAGGAGATGACATGGAACATATAGGCTATTAGATACTTCATAGTGAAAATGTGGTCACCCCTGGTCTTTAAACTTTATAAATGTGAATCTACATTATCACACTGGATGAGAGATCAGCACGGTGTTTGTTGTCAAAGCCTTCATGCCATCATGACTCGTACTGTATAAGAGAGCAAGAAGCACAGCAACACTTTCAGCCTTTAGTCTTACTTTTATACCAATCTATTACAGTAGGTCCCAATTACAGTTTATCATGGGAAAAAGGTGCCCTGGGTCTTAGCTCAGCAAGAAACGTTATAATCTGTGAAATAATGTTTAACTATTCAGTAGGCTATTTCGTTCTTACCTCGACCCATCTCTGTGTCTCCAAGTAGGCTTCCTCGCAGCTGACAGAAGATTGCCCACGCCACTCCATCACAGCAACTTATCCAAGCGCGATCTGAAGAACATCAAATGACTTGGTGACCGTGCCAAATCAGTTCCTAGTGACTCGCACTAACCCAACATGTGGACTAAACAGATACACACACGACACGGACACCTTAAGCACAGGTGTGAATTTAGACGATATTACTGTAGCTTAATCTACTTTGCTTTATTTCCCTCCGTCGGGTCAGCTACTATCTGGTCCCAGTGGACTGTGCAGGTTGCTGTGAATTCAGTTTCATCGACAACGGTTGCCTACCTGCCCTTTTATTTTCGACATACCTTTGCAATCCGCCTACTCCACCTTTTTGTGATCAAACGTGTCTTAACACCGCGCAGCACGGATCTAACTTTGTTTTGTAAAACAGACTCAAGAGAACCACGAACTCCTTTCATCTGAAAGTTGTGTATCTTACGGCAATCCAATCTGTACTTTAATTCTCTCACAATACTGAAACTTTTACGTTGGCTAAACTCTCCTCACACGCCACCCAGTGGGGATTATGGGTAAAGCACGTCATCTTTCCCCATCGCCAGACCAATCTGTATCATCAATCTGTGTGGGTGCATGAGAGATAAGGAGCTGGTTAAGACATTTACTTAACAAACGTGTTTTATTGTAATTCCATAGAACGTCCAATTATTTTTAACAAAAGTGTCAAAACAGATGTACCACTTGCGATTTGTGATCGTATAAATTCCAAAGTGAATCAGTGAGCCCAGCAGTTAAGACTCATTTGACCAGATCTTTAGAGTAGCACTACTGCAACACGATTTATTGATTTGTCTGCAAAGTGTTCTTATAATTAACACAGTTAACAAAGCCTTGTAAAACTCCTCTATTCAAGACAAATTTTGCCATATATAATTTTAAACCCATAACAAAAGCACTGTACGCTGTTCACTGGGTATTGTGGGAAGTGGTTAGATTTCAGTCTCAACTAATGTTTGGTATTACTTTGGAATGTTAACCCTTTTTTTCTGTCCCACATTATAGGATAAGCTTTTTAAAAATGATAATTCTCACATTAAGTCAGCACTTTAGAATGATTGGCAGTTGTGTTTTGTTCTCTTTGCTTGTGGTCAAAACAAAGTGTCACCAGTCAGTTAAGATAGTGTCTTCATGCTTTGGAGAGGGCGATGACCGTGAAGTGAAGCTCCTCAGGGTCCCGGGCCATGAACATTTTACACATTTCTGCAGCATCCTGCAGAGAATTGACACAAACCATCTTGACGTTTCAGCTGCTACTGACAAATATATTTAAGTTGCTTTTAGCAGACAAAAGTGTCTGCTAAATGAAAAAAAAAATTAATATACACGAATTGCAAAACTGAGAATGTATACGGTTTTATTTACCTCAAGGAAAGTGTCTTCAGAAGTTTTTCCATGGACAATAGGGAAAGGCTTGCGGCCATCTAAGTACATGACAAAACAGTTCATTGAACACAATGTACCTATGCTTAATACATAATACAGTAGTTTTAGTTTACAGTAGTCTAGTTTTTATATGTTGCATTTCATTTTGTATACTTTTCATATTCTCTTATTTGTCACATAAGTGTTTTTTATTTTAATTTTTTTAATTTAATTTTTAATTTTTTAACAGCGGTTTTCGAAGTGAAAAAACATGAAATGGGATACTTCAGCAAAAGATAACTTACCCAGTTCATATAGATGTCCTCCAACATTCACAAAGGCTATAAAATGCAGATCTACTTTCTCGTCTATGCTTGGAGTCTGAAACACAAATTTCACAAATTTCCTTCCTTCCTTTAAAATAACATTAAATTGATCAGAAATACTCCTCCAGATCACCCTGCCCGCTCACCACTGGGGTTCTGCAAGAATCTGTGCTGGGACCCATACTCTTATCACTGTACACTAGATCTCTTGGCTCTGTAATCTCTTCTCATGGATTCTCCTACAACTGCTATGCCGACGACACCCAACCCTACCAGACTTTTCTCTGGCCTGCCTGCCTGCCTGCCTGCCTGCCTGCCTGCCTGCCTGCCTGCCTGCCTGCCTATCTATCCATCCATCTATATATTTTATTTAATTTTAAAAAAATGAATAGGTCATGATTTCTGAATATTAACTCCACAGTACCTTCAGGCCCAGAGCCTCAGCCGGCCAGCGTGTAGTTAAATTTTTACAGAGAAATGACAATAGTGATATTCTGAAATTCAATACTAACCTCACTCTGGCCTTCGTGTGCACTGGATTCATGAGTAACACGTATATTCTGTACGACAACACAGAAGAAATAATTATACATTAACTGAGAATGTGTTCAGATCGAAACAGCTGATAATCACTCCAGACCCACCTCATCTTTTTCCAGGAATGTGGCCTTTTCCTCTGGGCTCATTTGAGAGGACACCTCCAGGAATTTCTTTAGAGGAGAATCGGTCTCTAAATATAGTAGATAAAAAATTACCAAGGCCAGGGGTAATAAACTGGTTTCACTGTGTACAGATAGAACAGGTATGTTGTGTCTATTGACTTGACCTACTAGGTGTGGTGATGTGCACAAATTGGTATTTATATTAAAGATCATGCAGCTGCCAGTAAACCCACTTTTAATAGAAGCTCCTCTCTCTCCTTGTTAATTTTTTATTTATGTAAAAATATAGATATCGGAGGCTTTGAAAACTCTATTTATTATGTTGTGTTCTGATCACCAGCACTGGTGATCACTGTTGCTTCAACAGCACATATACTATTCATTATTTAATTGGCACTGCAAGGAGAGTTTGCCATTGTTACAGCCTTACCAAATTCAAGCTGTGACTTGTTGTTTGCCACTGCATGAATTAACCCTATTGTGCCACATGCGTTTCCAATAGTCTGCTTCATGAAGTAGACATCAGGGGAAATCTCCTGACCCTGAGCTTTAATCTTCACTTCTTCTTCTAGTCTGAAAGACTCATACTGGACAGAGATTTTAGTAAATACAATGAAAAGTTTGCAGTATCCTATGCTGCAAAAATATATATTGTATAGACTCATAGAATGTAATTATAGCACCTTCTCTGTCACTGGGAAGAGGAGAAGAACAGCAGACACGGGTCTTGGTACCATGGTGAGAATGTCTGGATCCAATCCATATACATCTCCAAACTGCCAAGTCGGTCGCAAACCCAATTGACAGAGGAACTATGACAAAGCTAAGAGTTAAACTTACACACAGGCGAGCACAGAATTGCCCTAGCTTTGTCCTTTAATACTTGATCTTTAATTAGTTCCATTAGCTAAACCATACTTGACCTGACGTATGATCATTAGATATAAGTTTCACACTTGACGCAGGACTTTTACAGCAATTTAAAGGCCTGCATGCTGATCGGTTAACAACAGTTGAAGGCTAACTTAGCAGTTCAAAATTAAGTGCCGTTGTTCATTATTTAGTTAGCCTGGCTGCGAGCATGATGGTTGATATACTTTAGAATAATATGTGGGCAATACTCACTTGGTTCATGACCTGAAAGGACAAATAAATACAATTGTTAGTAACGTTACGATGAGATAGCAACACCGGCTTTTGTTACATTTGATCGATTTATGCAGCGCTGACACGTTTGTGACAATTAAACCATGTAATGGGCGATGGGTGTAAGAAAATCGTAACTATACACACATCTGGATTCGCCTCCAGAGGCAACCAACGCTGGCCATCCATTCTTAACCAAAAGCTACCCGTTATTTTCCTTTCAATCGCGTTCAGTTCGCACAGATTTTTTTGTTATTTGACAGCTGGCATGCGCTTCCGTGTCGATAAGTGAAGTGGAAACTTTGGGGGGTGTATGTATCTTAAAATAGAATAATAAATGACTCGGCTATTTTCTAAACAAACATGCAACGAATAACATATAATACATTGATTAATAAATTATGATATTACTTTACTTTTGCGTTATAATTCTGTTTAAAAGGTGATTATTGTTTAAGTGTTAAACCCCCATCTGAAATCCTACGTTGGACCATTCCACTCCAGGGTGCGTGCTGCAGGTTTCAGAGGCTAGCATTATGGCTAGCATGCTAGAGCACGTTTTGTAGATTCGGATTTCAGAATCTCCCTTTGGTTCTATATTGTTTTTTGTTATATTGTTTAATATAACTCTAAATGTATAGTTAAAAACAACCACTAAAATTTTTATTATTTTATTATTATTGAGACGTTATAAAGATGTTGTACATATCCATGGAAACCACTAGAGGGCGCTTCTGGCATATATTTTTTGTTGACGGTCAGAGCATCACAGCCTGAGCCATACGATTAGTGAATCAAGATGTCAGGACTAGACGCGTCATATGGTGGGTTTTAAATTAATTCACCTACAGTGCAGATTGTAATTTGAATAGTTAAGTCATGGCATTGATTTTGGTTACATTGAGTTTGTTTTGTTCAGCTTATTGCATGCGAAACCCCTTGTTACTTGTTAAAAGTTAGCCAGCAACCCCCCTTAGCTCTACAGGAAGTAGCTAAGTTTAGCATCGTTAAGGCTATCTGCTAATCAAAAACGTAAGGCCTGGGGTAGACTTGGCTCCATATGAATGATATCTTGCGTTATTGCTAACATCCTACTTACGTCATGTCATAATAAATATGACTAAGTTGGTAAACTAAACACGAAGCCATACTATTTTTCATTTCAGGTGTGAACAACATTGTTGAAAAGATTGGAAGGCTTTCTCCAGATGTACTAGCTGAAACAGTGAGAATATTTTCTACATCATGTACAGTAAATGTAAAGATTGGTTTACGTTTCTATAAATTGACCATTTCTGTTTATGGTAAAATGCAATGCAGGGACCTTCTGTAATACAGTTATTACATATGATTTTAAATTGAAATTCTCGAGAGCCATTCTGTAAGCAAACTGCTGTGCAGTGTTGTCACGCTGATTGTGGTTGTGATTACCAATCCTTTAATCTCCAGTGTCAGCACATTCTGAGCTATCTTCAAGGGCAGGCCCTGGGAGTAGATTCATCTGAAATTTCTGATGTGAGTGTTCTCCAAAATGTGTCACTCTCAGCAAACCATCTCTATATGTTCCTTTTCCCCTAACATGTTTCCTTTTTTCTTGGGGCAGAGATTTCACAGAATTGGAGTAAGTCTACACCAAAATGCTCTACAAAACGTTATTACATTTCTTTTACTTACATTCAGGTAATTCCCCTTTTGCTTCACCTCAAAGGCCAGGATTGCATACACATTATTGATCTTATTATAACTTTAGTATGGAAACATGTCATGCAAACACCTTAGTCTGGTTATTGTTGTCAGCGTGAGGGCATGGGCAAGCACCCCCTTGAAATAGTGCATTCAAAAACACTGGAGCTGAGCTCTGTGAGCGACCTATGTTACAGTGGAAGATATCATATCTGCATGTAAATAATTAATGTAAACCTATTTATGTTCAAGTTGATTTTTTAGTTAAATTCAGTTTTATCTAATTACTCATCATAATCTATTGTGTGCATTAAAACTTGGTGACTTTGATTTGTTGTCATTTGTCCTCTCTTGTTAGTCCCTGCTACTGTTTGAATTATTGGTGCTTCATCTAGCATCACATAACAACGAGGAACCTCTTTTTAAAGCTTTTGTATGGCTCTGAATCAGGTCAGCAGGGAGGAGCAACCTCTCTGGGGATGACCTAGTGTTGAGGCTGGAACAGGGCAGCCGCAAATGGCCCAAAGTCTTGCTGCAGGTGGTCCACAGGCTGTGGAGCGAACAGGGCGCACTGGTCCATGCCCACCAAGAGACCCAAGCCATGCTCAGCACTGGCCAGGTGGGATATTTTGTATGAACCCAAGACAAACGCTGGAAGATCGATTTATTCAATTCTTGACAGTGTGAATTAGGGACACGTCATGAATCCTTGCGTGTGTGAAGTGAGTAATGGATGAACTGTGTTACTGAGACCTACATCATTGTTTGTTGCACCTGTACAGCTAGTGGACATGCAGTGGAAACTTGGCATGGCGGTGAGCTCCGACACCTGTCGCTCTCTCACCTTCCCTTACGTGGCTCTACTGCTAAAGATTGCCGATCCCTCTGGGCGGATCTATCAGAGATCCTTTGAGATGACAATTCCACAGTTTCAGGTTTGTACGGGACCGTTAAAAGGGGGGGGGTTGGAAGAGACTGGTGGAAAATAATAGTGAAAGGCCCAGGTGAAGAACGATTTGTTGGAATTATTTTTTTTTTTTCAACTAGCAAGTTGACCACTATGACCCTATGACCACTTTTATTAAAGTAGCTATACTATATATCACAAATATATATCGCAGTGCATATCATATGCATCATTAGAGACTGCCAAACAGAGAGGACTCTGTGCCGGCTCCCATTCCATAAACAGTAATCCCCTGTCAGCACTATGATGAACACGAGCTGTGCAAACCTAATAAGGCTTCAAATCATGAAAGGCCGGGTTAAACCAACTAAACACACAGAACCATTTGGATAGGATACATAAGAGCACAACGACTTCTGTATAGGCTTTGTTAAAGTATATTTTTAACAATGCTTTGTATTACAGCCTAATATTTTTTTCTTTTTATTTTTTTGCAGAACTTTCACAGGCAGTTCAAGGAGATTGCAGCGGTTCTGGAGACTGTATGATCATTGAAAGCATTGAAATGTGGACCATCTGTGTATTTTCTCTCTGCATTGTTTACATTGAACCAATTATATAAATGTTGAATATAAAATTATTTGAAATCAAGGTTAAAAATTTACTAAATGTACAGTGTTATGGATGCAAATAGAATAACCTTCAGATGTTTTTTGTTATGTTACAATAAAGACCACCATATTTTAGGAGTCAGTGTAGGCTAATTCAACAACTATTTATTTATGGGAGTTGTATTAAAATGTTACACAAAAAAAACAACTTGTAATTAGATGACTATAAACCACGATTTGATTAAAGGTTAATTCATTGTAGACTAGGTCAAGGAGTTAAGACAAGCTCTTTGAATCTGTTGTTTTTATTGTGATACTAGGAGAATGATTTGAAACATGATAATCAGGAAGTGGAGGAAGTGTTACATAGTCTCCGACTGTCCTTACATGATGCTTCAACATAGAAGCAGGAAGTTTATCATGGAATTTCCAGGGATATGAGCAGGGAAATAACATAAGTGTGCTGTGTCTCACTAGCCACTTCGAGTATAGTAAGGCAGGTATCAGCTTGTGAGGTGAACCTGGGGCTGTATTGATTGGTTTGATGTGCAAGTATTCCAGCACCGATATCAATTGCAACATTTTTATTTAATCATCCTCTGTTTAATGCTATCTACACACTTTGTCAATTAAGCTATAAGATAGGAATCAACCCTTTACATTCCATATTGGCCCTTGTTGACAGCTCAGTCTTTTTCAACAATTGTATTTGTATTAATATATTTATATATATATAGATAGATATAGATAGATAGATAGATAGACCTTTGGGTTAACTGAGGCCCCTGGACAATGGCCCCATGGATAATCCAGGACTGGTGTTATGGTAGACAGTCCTCACTAAAAATAATATTTAATCATCTTAACTCTGCAAGCCAACACATTACCCAAATTATATTGGAAACTGTCTAATAGTCTGATTAGGGAAAGCTACTGTTTGGTTATGGATGCATGATGCAAAGGCTTTCTTTATTTCACAGACAGAAGCTCTCACACGTATGAATAATAATTATTCCACAATGAGGCACAAGGCTTTGCATTGCATTGAGCTATTCCACTCCTATATGATATTTTATTTAATTAGCCTGGTATGCCAGACACTTATTAAACATATATGGCCTGATCATGCATCCATTTAATAGCAATACCCCCCCTGGGAGATGGTGTCAAATAGATCCACCAACAGTTTGAACACAAATAAACTAAAAACGAAAAAATGAAAACACGTCTCTAATAAACTTAGCATGTAGTGGACTTATCGCACATTGTTTCCCCATTGTTTTACCTGTGTAATTCAAGTATCTGCCCGTCTCACTTTGGATCTCGTCTCCCAATAGGTACAACCATTGGGTACAACCTTATTTATACAGTCTATGGGTACAACATACACTTTCCACACGAACTTGCCAACGATTGTGCACGGTGGGAAGGCGGAGCTTAGCCCCTATCACGTGTGATCTAGGCGGGACAGCCCACTGCCTGTGCACATGGAACTGGTGGGCGGGTTCCTGACGCTCACGGCCACTCCAAGGCGTTGGATAGAAGGATCAGAGATAGTAGACTGCGCGGACCCGATATATAAGGATTAAAATGTGGCATTATGAGACAATAGATAAACAATGCGTGGGACTGATATCTGACCGAAAAGGTCAATGCAAGTAGTAGTTTGATGTGTTGTCTAGTTTTGCGCTCATTATCCAAGAACTCGATCTGGGCGATTGCTGTTTACATTGGAGCCTGCCAACGCCACGTTTTAGAAACCCACCTGGAATATTCCGTGTTGTTTCGCATTTTGTTCATGCAAATTGTGATTTACCAAAGCAGTGAGCACGCTGCAATTACGAACAAAGAAATACATTAGAAGTAACTCTTTAAGACGTTTCGGTCTCCTGGATAAAAAAATCTTTGTCTTCATCGACATGAGGAGCACATGGTGTGTGTCACTGTAGTCGCTTTATGTTACGGACAAGTAAACTTGCACAATTGGAAAAAGCATCTGGCCACTCTCGGATCTTTAGATTTTCTTCCGCCTCTTGCCTCCAGTCACGTTAATGATTTCTTAATGTCGTTTTGAACGTAGCTTTCAACTCAATAAACTAGCAATTTCATATTGCTGTCATTGAGTCAACAGCCTCTGTTAGTCAATATGGAATGTCAGGATGAAAAGGAGAATGCCTGCCCGAAGTCAGAAAAAAGATTTGCCCTTTGGTACGTCGGTTGGGCTGCGCTGGACAGACGGACAACCCTGCCCATGTTGCCTTGGCTGGTGGCTGAGATTCGGAGGAAAAGTGAGAAGACCGACTCTGGTCCTGCACAGGCTAGAGAGGTTCAGCTGGTGCTCATACCTCCATTGATCCGATGTGTTCCTTCTAATAATGCAAACTCGTCAGTTTTCATATTTGAGCATAAAGCACAGCTCATCTCTCGATTCATTCACAACAGCAACGACCTCTCATATTTCGCCTATCTTATCCGGGGCCAGCCGGACAATCCTGAATCCGAGATGTCTTGTCATGTCTTCAAGGCCTGTGACCCCAACCAGGTAGGTCTATCGGCTCCGAAAAACGTAAAGGTCACAGACACGTACACGCAACTAATAATACCAATAGCACAGCGCAATATATTCTTCCTTAACATAACAGGAGCATAATAAGATGCTAGTATAGTGACTGAGATATTAATGCAAATAAATGGTCGTTGGTGTCAACATGGCTTTGAAGTTATTTGATTTGCCCTTTTTAAAAGTAATGACATGGGCTTCCGTGTCATTTTCCTCAAGTAGCCTAGGCCTGGACACTGTAGATTAGGCCTACGGAATAATCAAAACATGTTTGCTTTTGGTATTAAGTATTTAGGCCATGTCTGTGGATAATGCAGCGGGCAACCTGGATTTAAAGAAATCCCTATGCCCAATCCCCGTGTTTTTTTTTTTTGAGTTTCTGGCCATAAAGCAAGCAAGAATTCAATAAATACAATATACTGTATCAGCAGGTTTACATGTGCCTATCAGGCTTGAGTAAAAAAACTCAAATATGGAAAACACAAGACATTTAGGAAGAAGAGAGTATGTGTCAGAGTAGCCTATAGAATCAAAACATTGCTTGGATTCACCAGTGAATCAAAGCAGTTTAAAGTAAAGTTCATTAGGTATTTAGTAAACTTTACGTGTGTGTGTGTGTGTGTGTGTGTGTGTGTGTGTGTGTGTGTTAGGGAGGGAGAAGAAAGCAGTTGGAGAGAGTCAAGGAGTCAGAACATTTTTAAATAGTTTATTTTTTTCAACTTATGGGGTTAGGCCTCTATGCACTTCTCTTTTGTTTGCTTACACATCAATCGTGGGTTTGTTTTCTGCCAAGGTTATATATGGAAGCTAAATGAGACAAATGGCCCAAATGAGAAACACTGAACGAGGAAGCCTCCCCAGATATTACTCTCAAACAGACAGTAATGCTCATGTGTTTTCAGTGTTTTGTATTGGTTGTCTCACGTTTCCTGTGGTATGTGCCAGGCCAGAAGAGGCTGTTTGTCTGCTGTAGAAAAATGATAATGGTTAGGAGGCAGTGTTACATTCGAGATGGTCGGCTTCTCTGTAAGCGTTAAGCACTTAGAAAGGCCCTGTGAGCCTCCTTCATACCTCACCTACTGTAGCACATGAAAAACTGGTTGTGTAACCAGCAGCCAGCAACGTGCAGATCTGTCATGCGTCTCACACCCTAATCCATTGTGAAGCATGCCACCTTTCCATTTACCTGAGCATGAAACCAGTCATTACATTCACAGGCCTTCAATCCTTTTTATAATGTGTGGTATTGTGTGTTTTTTTTCTTTTCTTCCACCTAAAATACATGATAAATACTGTAGGTGCTATATTTATAGGGGTGACAAACCACTATAATGTTCTGAAACTATTATTAGTTTATTTGAGTGACAGGGGTACATTGTGGAAAGCCTAAGGACAGATTTTTGCACCTGTCAATAAGATGTGAAAGGGTGAGTTGGTTGTCTTGTAGGTAAAAGGAGTTCAAATGGCACAAATGTGTTTTTTATTAAATGCTATTGGGTTATGTAACAATGTAACAAAAAAATAACTACAACAAAATGTAAAAATATAATCCTGTCCAACAGGAAGATTTACTGAATGCATATAAGCTGTGCATTGAAGTAGTGTGTGTGTGTGCGCATGTGTGCCTGCAATCACAACAAACTGTATCCTGAAACTAAATACAGCTTGGCCATTCCTTGAGTGAAGCCAAAAACACAAGAAACAGGAAATGGTGCAATATACTTTAGAATTGTCTGCATTACTGGCATGACTGCAGAAGAAATGTAACACAAAATATCAAACATTTTGTATTTAGTTGCAACCTTTGACCCAGTGTCTGGGATACTCTATTTACATTCTCTGAATGTTACAGTGGGTACACAACACAGCCCCCCCAAACTTTCCCCTTATGTTGTCAGTTGGAACAAGACCCCTGTGGAGTCTCTTACTTCCCTAAGGCTTCTGGGTAACCTGGCTGACACTCGGGCATTCAATAGTTATACTTTTGCTAAGCAAGGTCAGGGCAAAAGTAGGAGACTGGATCATCTTATCAGAAAGCCATTAAGAGGAAAGATGGCTTTGATTGGCTTAAAGTTTGAACATATTTTCCCCCAAGGCTTTTTGTTTGATATAACTCTGTTGGCATGTCAAGGTGACTGTAGGAGCATGTGTTGCATTGTTTTTAGATGTGATATGACATTTGTCAGTTAGTGCTGTCTGGTAGGCCAATGTCCTCATGCAGGTAGCAAACGTGCTGCGAGGGTTTCCTCGTAAAATACAGTTGGCGCCACAATCTGTGCTACAACAAATTCCCTTTTACAAATTCCCTGTTGGCTGTGCCTCCTTATAGCATTGTGTTTACCTGCTCATAATAAGGAAACATAGATTGTGGATTGTTTTTCAATCTGAAACCAAAGGCATTCTGAGTATATCCTCATTACAGTTAATGGTCCCATGTCATTACATTTGCCAACTGTCATTATGGACAGAATTTTCTCCCTTTTTAAGTTGAACATTCCCTTTCAGTTGGTGTTAAACCTTTTAAAACATGCCATAACTTGATTGGCTATCTGACTGGGAGTGGAAGTTTAGGTCAGAGACGACTGGTTACAATCTAGAAATGATGTTACACCCGGGACGAAATCTGACTCTTACTCTGGCTAAATGGACAGAAATGTGGCTAAATGACAGTTAGACGGATTTCAAAATGAGGTCAGCCCTTTCAGGGTCCCTGCAGACATCACAACTGACCACACAACTGGAAAGACTACTTTTATGATAACGGACAACTAATGTTTAATTTTAAACCAGTTATATTTTTTCATTCCCACGTTTCTCTTCATGGCTATTGTTAGTAAAGATTTGAAGTGAGCTATGGATAACTAAACCACTTTTGTATTGTTTTTCTTTGAGTATACAAGCTACAGTAAACAGTTTGTCCACACTGGAAAATATTTCACTTTCCGCAGGCTATATTGACATTCTCGTCTTGTATTGAAACTACAATACCGTTAAAGGCTGACCAAATGGCCGTAATCACAGCCTGTGTGCACAAATCTAGAATGTTGTACTTCATTGTTTGCCGTTATGTTGCTGATACGGGTTTGTGCCACCCGTGTTTGATCAGATGCATGTCTCTTTATTTTCTCCCGAGTGCTACAGCTGCACAGCACTTTTAGCAGCACAAGCTAACTATTTTTTATCATAATGCCTGAGAAAGACAGGTTACGCCTATGCGGCCAGCGACATGGGAGCTAAAAACAGCCTAAAGGCCCCTCCTAGATAATGCATGTGTCCTAGCTACAGATCACTGTGCCTATGCACAGTGCATTCACTGGCCGCCCATTGGGTCTGCTGCAAATAATTAATCAGATGAAATGGTGCTGCGGCATCATATTACTTATGAATAATCCAACAGGTCCTGTTTTAAATGTTAAGCCGATGCTGACTGTGTGTCACGTTTTCATCAATGATAATGTGGTGGAAGACTCAACAGCCCAGCCAAGGCCACAAAGCAAAGCTCTGGTACCCAGACGCAGTCTTATCAAACCCCTCTTACTGTACCCTGACCTATCCTTGATCCTTTTTATTTGTGTGTAATAATGGCAAGGCTGTCAACAGATCAGTCTATCAGCCTGCTGATTGCATTATGCCTAAGGACTTTATATTATGTGTAAGTGCAACCCTCTGGTAGGTCATGGACAAGGGAAATTTACCCATTACACACATGGTCCTAGTCCTTATTGGGTTTTAGCCAGATTGTGTTTTTGTGTATTTGAAGAGCATGAATTTGGGTTGCTTGAGGGTTTCTGTCATCCAAAAAGATTTATAGGAAATCTTCAAGGCTTCCTGGGAACCAGCTGACAGAACCTCCTTCACCCTTGCTTTTACCTCTACAAGTAGGAGACTTATCTCCATAGAGCCCTCTTTCTCCGGCGCTGCTGGGCTCCAACCCAAATAGGGCAGGCACTTGAAGTGTGACCTTAACATGGCTTTTGTTGCCACAGCAACAACAATATTTTATTGTTTTTGAATGTAGCTTTTATGGTATGCTTCTTATGCTAACATTTTCTTATTTAGTGCATATGGTATGAGTATTTTAGCACTTTACTGATTTTCCCTCCTTCAAAACATATTTGTGCAACAAGCCACCTGTAGGCTAGTTCTTATCAGAGATCCTGACACTA
>JAOEHI010022530.1:0-27133 GCA_025447815.1 Percopsis transmontana | reverse complement strand
AATATATATAAATGTATTAAATATATATGTAATTGTATATAGATATTATATTTTAAAAAATGGGCAGTGGTCTCTTAATTTTTTCCATGGCTGTATATATATATAGAGTAAACACCTACATTGACTGTAGCTCTGCACCAGCTCAGATTCAGTGTAGATCTGACATAACTACAATACATTGGCAATGGTTTATTTTTAGTCCAGCCAAAGATGGGTGCAATCTAACTTAACAAATGAACTTGAGGGCAAACATCCAAGATAAATGAATGCTAATTTCTTGCAGCATACAGTCGGCTTTAGATCCGACGTCCAGCTGACATGCAACTGCCAAGCATCAAAAGCCTTTATTTGGGCTACATCCGAGCCAAGAAATGTTAGGGGATGTGTTGTAACTCATAGATAGTCTTGAAGGGTCTGGGAATAGCAAGCGTTTTCTGCTCTACTTCACTCAAGGCCATCCCATTAAGTGTTGTATTAAACCAACGGCACGTGCATATTACATAACCTAGAAAATGCTGTTTTCTCACAGTTGTATACATGGAGAAAAATGCTGATCCGTGAACGATTATTTTTACTGAACTGCCAGGACTGACATTGCTAAGAAAGCAAGTAAATTGTTTAACAACAGTTCAATTGTGCTTTCAAATAGTCCAATCACTAAACATGGGTTTATGCCACACATTTAGTAAACTGCACCTGCAGGTTATCTACTCTATCATAATTAATATCTCATTGACTCGTTTAGGCTACTCTCATGCCCTGTAATTATTTGAGACATGCTAGAGAGAATAGGAAATATTCACAAAACAAATCCAATCACTGTATTGGATTCCTAATTCATTATTCACTGACTCAAAAAAATTGATTGCCATGAAAACAAACCACAAGTACTGTACAAGAGGTTGATGTTTATTTGGAGTATTACGTTACATTTGTTTGTGTGATTTTAAAAATGCATTTACAGATACATGGTTTACCTCCAAAATAAATGCATTTCCCTTTAATTAAGGCAACATTGGTAGTTCAACAAACAGCATTTAAATAAAATTGTTATAGGTCAAATGTACTTACAGTTTAATATACACCAATATGTTTACAAATCTGACATCACAGATTTAATATTATGCATTTCAGAATGAAGAATGTACAAAATACCGCCAAGAAGATTTGGTCTACAAAGTTCAGTGGTAACAATAGAAATATGATGGTAGATATGTTTTGCTCTTTGGTGAAACAAATGGTTATGGTCATATATTTCACTTATAAATATCCTGATTGAAATGACTTCACAACTGTAACAGGGCAGACTTTCCTACGATGAA
The DNA here is from genome assembly GCA_025447815.1 of Percopsis transmontana. NCBI lineage: Eukaryota > Metazoa > Chordata > Actinopteri > Percopsiformes > Percopsidae > Percopsis > Percopsis transmontana. The sequence goes on along the minus strand of JAOEHI010022530.1, from coordinate 25,811 downwards.
AAGTCTGCGGTAGGCTACAACTGGTGAGATGGGCCTAATGCAAATGTTCACTAAATATTTACCATAAAAATAGTTTTGAAGGATGATAAAAAATATGTGAACACACAAATCACAATGGTTGGCACTTGTTCCTTAAAGGAGCTATAGGTAGAGCTATACATTTAGCGTAATTGGGTAAAAATGCCATAGACATCCGTCAGCTATCAGTGAGGGAAATGCTCTGTGAGAATATCTGCTCTGGTTGATAGCCCCTGCCTCTATATAAGTTCAGTTAGATTTTTCCAGGCGCCCGGACCAATCAGGGCCTCTTTTCCCTGATTGGTCCGGCGAATCTACCTTGCCTGATGCATGAATGCGCACATACAGCTACAGCAGACTACCGGACTCCAGAGGGAGGGAGCAGAGGAGGAGGGGGTGGGTTTTCAGTTGTTGATTTTCAAAAATTTACTCTCTTTCGCTCTATTTTAGCTATAGCTCTAATGGCAACAGTCAAATCCTACCTACAGCAGCTTTAACTTAACAGTAAAAAAGACATCTGCTTTAACATAATTACGTTTTTACTCATCCAATAAGCACAGCCAGGGTTGAATAATACTTTATGCTTTGTACAATAAATATTAAACTCATTTGATGGTATTACCAACATTTAAACTATATCATACATTTTCTTGTTAATGAACTGTATTAAATTTAAAAATACAGTAAAACGCCATGGAGCTATGCACTTTAAATGAGCAGAAACTTAACAGACAGAATAAGCTACAGAGACAACCAGTGGTCCTTAAGCTTGTGCATGGCATTGAACAGCCAAAGGACAGCTCAACTGATGTACAGAAACAAATGAGTAAAGCAAAAGCCTTGGAGAAGAAGCCTAGCTTGTGAAGAAACATCAAAAACATTAAGAGATTTACATAACGTTCGTACAAAAAGAGCGAAAGCACTACATAAACAACTAAATATTTAAAAAACTTTGTTTTGTAAGGGCACCAACCTGTATGAGGTGTGTTCTATTCAATAATACAATTCGTATAAGCTATTTTAAATACGTTTACTTATTTATTTTATTTTTTTACTTAAATACTTTTGACAGTACCGTGATATTTATTCACTTAACAACACCCCTTCTCCAAAACTGTCACATACTAACGTAGACCTAAAAAAAGTATTGCACTTAAACACATTTACACACACACAAGGTTTTAGTATGCAAACTGTAGAATAACCTCCAAATCCTGTATGACGGTCGTAGTCTTTGAAAGGACACTGAACTCTAAGGGGGTATTCTCGTGGGCACTGAATATTATCAGAAGCAGCACGCCTTTGAAGTCTAAACAAAAAAAAAAAATCTATATACTGTAAGTGTGTGATATAATATCAATTGTGAGGGTTCTCTTGTACAAATGCAGTGCCGTGGGTAGGTCACAAAGTCTATTCGGAGATAATAAGAATATAAAAATAAGAATCATCCTGCCTCATCTGTCATATTGCTACACAGCGGTGGTCTGCTTGATGCTGTGGAAGCTGATCCTGGTCGGAGATGTGGGGATGGACATGGCCCTCGCCACTCGCACTCGCAGGGTGTGGTTATCCTGCCAGCGGTGCCACCGCTTCCTCACTGCCGAGCGCACCTAAACATCAGAGATAAGTGATTGCTTTGTGTGCAACACATCGAAGATCCACAAATCCAGAGCAGATACTTATATCAATATAATTTAAAAGGGTATAATAAATACAAAAGAGGTATTTTTATTATATTATATTATATTATATTATATTATAGTTAATTATTATTAGCATAATTTGTAATAACCATACTGTACGCTCCATATTGGCTCCATAATGAAAAGTACTGTCTCAATAGCTTTGTAATTCCATTAGGCAATTCTACGATAACTGATAAACCCATTTTAATGTAATACATATGCAAGCAGCGAGTGTGACTCACCTCTCCATTTAGAAAGCAGTAAAACACTGACACAAAAAAGCCCTGCCAAAACAAAAGCTCAGTGTCAATTAGGTAATACATTGTATGTGGTACCACATGACACAAGAAATCGAAGATGTTCAATAAAGGGGGAAATACTTCTTTATGTAAAAGGTTTAGCACAAATAGATACATCATAAGGAAGAGTAGACAGAATTGGAAGCTTGAATAACTATTTATTTTCCCATTGAAGCAGAGGAGAAAGAAGAACAACCCATGGAGAAGAAATTACACCCACATGCCCCCACTCATTCTGACAGCTGAAAACACTAAACATAAGGTGGGTAGAGCCACTGTGTCTGTGTGTGTGTGTGTGTGTGTGTGTGTGTGTGTGTGTGTGTGTGTACTCATCCAGTATGCTAACATCCCTCTGGAGGGGCTCGTGACCCCAGCCTGAGAGGTCACACTGAAAAAGGTGATATACTTTGACGACAGGATGGCGCTTTATGCAACCATTGTGGTGCACTTGGTTTTATTTAAAGGCTGCGCTTAGCTGGGTTTCCAGCGTCTGTCTCACATTTCTGATTTTATCCTCACCTGAAATGACTGCAAGAAGGAGTTGAAGTAGATGAAAACTATTTGCGAAATGTCATCCTCCCCCGGGTTGACGAAGAACAGCATGTATGTGATGCCCAGAAGAGGTAGCAACACCAATGTCGCCTTGACTGCTTTCCTGTGAATGTAGAGAGGAGATGCACATCTGGGGAGTTTATTTAATTCCGCCGGAGATCCTGTCTTCCGAATGTGCCAGGATGCCACTGTGAATTCATCTGTCACACCTATTGGTCATGCATAAATCATAAGGCAACGTCCAGTTTGACGCACCCTCCAACACCGCAAGGGTTTGTCAGAATAGAATGTTAGCTAGACCCTAGAGGACAAGGCTCGGACACTGAGAGAACATAACACAAGGAATGCGGATTCACAACAAAACACCATAATGTTGTTTTCTCACGGGGCAAGGTCCACATGGCAGTTCTTGTCCTAGCACCTAAAGTGACACCACATCCCTGCTTTTAGGTAGATCATTATTGGTTTAAACATATTTGAATGACATAACTAAGAGGGACTTTCATGTGTGTTTGGAATCTGTTTGTCAGAGCCAAAGGAGAACCTCTTTATTCTTCATATTGGCTAGCTACACATTTAATATAATCTCCAATTTATAATTGAACAATGGCTTGATTTGATCCATTTGAGGTCATGAATATTTTCTCCCCAAAAGTAATTCAATTACAACTTTCAATTATTGTAATTATTGACTTTTTTGAGGAGCGAATGATAAACCTTCGAGTAATGTTGTGCAAATGCATAGGTGAAGTAACCTTGTTACATGATGCTGTCCTTATTCTAGGAGAATGTTATTTGCTTGCAAAAACTGGTGGTTAACCAGTTCAGCTGTTAACAAATGTACTAATTGTAAGTCGCTTTTGATAAAAGTGTCTGCTAAATGCTGTAAATGTAAATGTAAAATGACTAAAGTATAAAATGCGTAATACAGAATGTACCATAGAAATCATTATCATTGTGTGGCACAGAGTCCGACTAAAAAGGATTTTGTATGAATGTTACATATGGCATGAGAAACCATCTGACCTATTTATTACTTTGTGGCAGAAGGAAGTTGAGTAACTCACTGAATATCAAACGAGCACACAACAAAGATATATTTAAAAACTGAGTTTGTGAGAAGGAGCTTTATCAGGTTTTTTTATGAGGCCTAACTTAATTGGCTTAAGTTCTTTGCCCATGAAATGGCAGAATAAGCCCAGTGCAAGCATCAGTTAATGGGGATATACTCTAGTGTTATGCACAACTAAAAGAGTTGGGAAAAGAACAGGAAATTATATGGTCTGAGTTGAAAAATACCGAACTCATCCTTTAGGTTGTAGCTGGAATTTAGTATAGTATGCAATAGTTATTATACTAACTATGGCAAGCTAAAATGCTCAAAAAATCAGTGGATGAAATCCACCAAAAATGAGTCCTAAAATTCTCTAGAAAGGATTATGGGCCAAAAGAAAATCATAAAACCACTTTCTGGTTTATGGGCACTAATACTGCATGCATAATCATTAGAACTATAATATGTCTATATAATCTATACTCACCTGTACTGTATTGTTTCTGAAGTGGTAGAAGCTCTTAGTTTGGTCATAAGAATTCTCACGATGTTAAAGAGGAAAACAAAGTTTATCTAATAAAGAACACATATAAATAAATAAATAAATAAATAACCATCAAGTTGAGTCAATTTACACTGAAAGTACTACAACCTGATATAATCAGCTGGGTAAAGGAGATAAGCAAAATCACATGCTCTTTCATTCTTAGTAGAAAAAAATGGCACATTCACTTAGAAAATAGACATTTTAAGTTTTAATAATAATAATTTGATATGCACATTTTCTCAGATTTTTCTTATCAGTCATGCGGGGTACAGATGCGCACCATTTCATCTGTACCAATTTGTATCCCATTTATAAATGTATAAACAATAACAATGCAAATATTAGTGTATATTATGTGTTCCTATCCTATAAGTATTGAATGGAACAGTATAAAGGTCGTGAGAGTGACATTTCAACTGTAAAGTTCATGAAGTTTTAGAATTGCTCACCAAAAGGACAAGAATAACTGGGCCTTGGTAAATGTAGTCAATATATTTTCCAGGCTCCTTGCCAAACCAGCATCTGTTGACGTACAGAATAAACAAATATCAGAACACTGGTATTGCGGAGAACATTAGATTTAATGGCTTTGACAGAGCACTAAAATGTCCTCAGTAAATATTCTAAGTGGATACTTACTGTTCATTTTCATAATACAGCTTCCCAATAGCCCAGGCAACAATTATAGGACATGGAATACCTGAATTGAGAAATCAATTGATTCTTGTAACACAAGACACATTTATGCATTTATAAAAAGGTAAGAGGGCGCTGTGTCATCTGAAAGGGGGTTTCATGCAAAAACAAATGTTATTTGGCACTGATAAATGCTCTCTAATGATTATTATTCAGTGTGAAGTATTATTTCTGTGAAGGTCAGCAAATACTTGTATATACAGGATTTGATAAGAGGATACATTTGGCTATAAAACTTTTGGATGAAGCCAAAAGCATGTTTAAATGATCTACAGAACTATAATATTCACTGTATTTATATTTTTTATTTAGCCTAAACTTTCACCATTGTTTGTTTATTGTTTGTTTGCTTTTTCCTGAAGTGTACAAGGTACTATAGAATGATGCTTGTTGGAACTATTCATTGTTTTGTTATATTTAATAGTTAAATATGTATTTATTTAATTTCTGTTTTGCTTGAATCATACAGCTACATAAGCTTGTTTATATTATTGGTATTTTTATTTTGGTTCTTTTAAGTATCTGCTAGTGCATTTGTTTTGAACGTACCACGCAGCCTTAGCCACCAGGTGAAGTCTACATATAGGGGTGATCAGGTATGTAGGAGGTAGACAACGGCGAAGGCTAATGGTTTTTTACCAGAGCCTAGAGACGCAATTGTTCCTTTGTTTAAAATGTTTGTTTGCCGACAACTGGATAAATAAACCTCACAAAATGCCATTTCTGCCTGGACAATGAACGCTTTTATCTCTGCGTAAGATTCACTCCTTCGGTGCCCCAGTGGCTGTTTTTACTTTGTTTTGTTCAATCTGAGGACAAATCGCCAGTACAATGCTATTAAATGATTTAGTGTCACACGTGTTACAATTTAAAAGGACCATCCAGGGAGATTATTTTCTGTATAGCTTTGCTGAGGTCTGTGTTGGGGTATAATATGATGTAAATTACAATATGTCACATCTCTAAGCGTCCTGAGAGAAACAAGTGAGATTTGCAGCGTCACTTGAGTTCCAGTTGTACTCTGATCCACCTGCACGATTTGGCTTTCATTAGTTCCCTTGTGTTAGACAGATTTAAACTGCCCCACTTCCTTCAGGGCCTGGTGGATGCTAATTAGCATTCTCTGAAGAGAGAAGACACTAATTACTTAATTCTCTTTACTGGCTGAAGTACCATGTAAAATTGTGACTATCTGAATACAGTAGACCAGGGATTCTCAACCTACTGTGAAATGATTTCTAGATATACAGTATATACTGTAGATTTCATAATTATTATTATTATTATTTTTTTAAATGTATGTAAAATGTATTTTTGAAAGCTGTTTAGGGTTGTTCAAACTGTATATGTTTATGTTGATAAGCAGTTGATTTAAAAGCATTTTTTTGGCACACATTCGGTGACATCATAAGAAGCTCTTTGACACATTGTCAAATCATGCTGGGTGTCACGACCGGGGTGCACGGGCCTCGGAGCAAGCTTCCGCCTCTCCTCATCGCTGCACACAACTGAAAAGGACCATTTTCAAAGCAAGCTAATGCAATTTTTTATCATATTATGTTATAATATATAATATTTTATTATACCTTCTGTTACAATCTGTTACAATTCTGTTACGACGCTTTTATCCAAAGTGACTTACAATTACATTACATGGAGCAGATAGGGGTTAGGCATCTTTGCTCAAGGATGCTTACAGGTAGTCCAACTCTAGGGCTTGAACCCACGACCTTCCGGCTGGGAGTTCAACACCTAGACCACTAGACTATCCTGTTCAGTTAGAAAAAAATACTATGCATATTTAATTTTCACAGGGATGTGTGAGACTTTCCATTTTCACTTATATGTGCAAGAGGTTTCATTCTCAGTAGTGTGTGTGAGAGGTTACATTTGCATTTGTAAATGTGAGAGGTTACATTTTCAGTTGCGTGTGTGAGAGGTTACATTTTCAGTTGTGTGTGAGAGGTTACATTTTCAGTTGTATATGTGATAGGTTACTTTTTCAGTTGTATGTATGAGAGGTTACATTTTCAGTTGTGAGTGTGAGAGGTTACATTTTCAGTTGGGTTACATTTTCAGTTGTGAGTGGTGTTCATTGTGGTATATGAGAGGTTCATACTAATTAGTATGAGATGTTTTCAGTTGTCATTGTGTGAGGTTTCATTTTCACTATGTGAGAGGTGTTCAGTCGATAATGTGAGTGTATTTCAGTGGTGTTTGTGAGAGGCAAAAGGTTTTTAGTGGTGTGTATGAGAGGTGAGTTTGAATTATGGCCTACACAGCCATAATTCACCAATGTCAGAAAACAGATTCCTGTTGGAGAAGTGAATGTTTCTGATGTTTATGACTTTTAAAGCTGATAAACAATACCCAAATTATTTTCAGTACCGTCTAGGACTGCTGGTTTACTGACTTTAACTGTGGATATTTAAATTACAATATAAAAAGTACTTACACCATCCAATAAAAAGGAAGACCCACTTTCGTAATTTGTCAGTTGAATAAGTCATTACAATGGCTGTGTGGAGGTAGCATCCTTCAACAAACATCCAGAAGAAGTTAGTCACCACAAAATAGTTGTATATTGTTGTAATTAGTCGACACCAGGGCTGAAAAAGAAACAGGGAACTTTAAGTGAATATACACATAGTTTTCTACACGTTAAGATGTTTTGCAAAAATGTTAATGTTGACTTTAATTTGTGAAGGCAACACATTTGAATGGCAAAAATTTAAATACATTGAAAAAGTAAATAATGTAACTAAAAAATATTAAACCAAGCCACTCCTCTAACTAAGTAACTATGACTCTCTTAAGGTAGCCAAATGCCTCGTCATCTAATTAATTTGAGAGAGATTCAATATTTCTGATGCACGCATACAGTATTTCTAGTAATTTCGTTCCAATTACAATCAAAGAGACAAAGAATGGTATGAGTTTATTAAAAAAAAAATCTGGCAAAATTACAAAAAACTGGAATACTGAGTCACTCTCAACACTCTCAATATGGCTCAAAAACATTTTGCTCCTCTTACCCCCTAAATCCCTTAATAGATTTTCAAATGAATTCAAAAATCTCTCTTACACGCACAATCATTTTACCTCGTTGCTCTCGTGGATATTGTGGTCAATTAACTGTAGCAAAAACCACATGACATTCCTTAATATAAAGGTGGTGATCAGATTCCAGTGGATGATGTTTCGAAGGCATCGTATGCTTCTACAGCAGGAGACAGAGATGAAAAGATGCCACATCATGTCTGCCTCATTCAGTCATAGCATGAAAATAATAAGTATGTGAACAAAGGAATTGTGTGACACACAATAAAATATAACATGCATTTCCTAGACTCAGGACTCCTGCTGTGCTGAACCGGAGCCCTCTATTATTCTCACATGAACAAGTTAATGACAAGTATGGCCAAAGAGATTACATATATTCCCACTGTTTTGTAAGAGGTCACATGCATATGCGATACATTTAGAAAGGCACTATTTCTGTACTTGCCTTAAGCAAAGAAAGAGAATGAAGGCCACAACTAGAGCTCCCACGGAAATACAGTGGCCAAGGTAGTTGATGATCAGTGCTACCTTATAATGCATAGGATACTTCCTCTGTAAAGATGTTAGTGTTAGAATTCCTTTTTTGCACATCACTACATAAATGGGCTACATGAATAAAACAAGCACATCAAAATTAATGAAAAGTGAGGGTTAACATTAAAATGCACATTAAAGGTCTCTGTCTCTCTATCTCACTGTCTGACCCTTTAAAGGTATTGCCTTAAAATTTTTGAAAAAATAGAGCATGAACTATAAATGAATATATGGTTATTATGAGCTATGATGGTAACCAGCCCAAAATCATTATGCACTTTACTTATACAGTAGCAGCATTGAGCTAACTTAATTATTATTAATTATTTTTAATAATTAATTAATTATTCTCTTTTAATGATATCAACAAATGACAAACGTCAATGCTTAAACCCACTAAGCACCAATAGAAAATGTAGTTTAGTTAGTTTTATGTGATCAAATCATCACATGTAAGGTTTGACTGATAGCAAATCCGTGCACAGCTTTAGAATAATAATGATCGCTGTAAAGTGATTACCTACCAAATGAAGGAGGTAGGAGGATCAATCCAGCATTGTCACACTAACCTTTTCTTCCAAAATGGGTTGACAACTGGAGTAATTACTTCTCAGTGCCCACGTTCCATTATCCATGCATTCTCTGTATGCGTTTCCTGGAACAAAATGGAGGGAAAGATCTTTAATTGGAGAAATCATTTACATATAAAAATGTTGTGCTTATAAGATTTAATATCTAAGATTAGGTCAGAGAAAGCACACACACGCTGGGTTACTTAATGTAATTCCTGGTTCTCTTTTGCATGTTTGTGCAGTGCTGCGAGTCCCTGTGTGTGTACCAACTAGAGTGTAAGTGCGTTGTGCACCCGCCTCTGTAGGCGCATATTACTGATTATGTGCCCTTAAAATGAGTGGAATACTGGGCCATTGCCTTCAGACCAGGTTTTTGTTAGTCAATCGCGCAATCGCTTTCCACTGCCTCAAGATAGCAATGTGCCAAAATTTTGCCTGACCACACCTCATTTTAAGACCAAGTGCATTTTGTTATTTAAACAACGTTGGCGCTGGACAGGAAAATTACAATTGCGTCGGTCTGAAACTAGCAAAGACACTTGCATTGCGCTTGGCACCGCTTTGCTCCGGGTGTAAGATAGGGCCCTTGGTGTCATAACTTCCGTGGCCCAAGGCATGTCCAATAGGGTAAAAACATGTAACAAAGTTTAAAAGAGAACTGGTTAAGCATGTTGGTGTGTTAGATAGGGAGATATAGCAAGAAGCACTGAAGCTTTTTGGGCTTGTGCTGAATCAAAGTTGGAAAGAAAAACAGAACATTACGGATAGGCCTACAAGTTTCGAGCTAAGAGTAAAAATCAATCCCATTAGCATAGCAGCATCTGCCCTGATTAGATTTTGCCTGTGTCTAAACTGAGAAAATGGTTCATGTGATAGCGCAGGGAAGCCATTCATCTTGTAAACCATCTTATAGCATTGAGGTGCAGGGCGAATGGATAAATAACTGGATGAGTGACTTTAAATTGATCGTGTTGGTGCTTCCCTGATAACTACGGTATTCCTGCAACTAGTTCAAAAAGGACCATTATATGTTTCTGACACTTAGGAGTAGTGTAAGCCTCTACTGCGGAATATAAATTAAAATTTCTGGAGGGGATATGCAAAGCACTTCATTCCTTCAATTTATTTGCCTATCTTTTTAGAACTGCTTTCCATAAATTACTTTGAACCTCAGTTTACATTTAGGAAATCCTTCGATAATCCATAAATTGCAGAATGCTTTAATATCTATTCATTAGGCTGAACAATAAAAAATAACTATTTCCAATATTTCCAAAATAATCGGTGCCATGAAGCGATATTAAACAAATTGTTCCCTCGACTTTATAGCTTCCTTAAACCCAATTGGAGATTATACCTTGGCCCAGCAATATAACCTCCTTCCATTGTTTTTAAAATACAGACTTCTAGCATGTCTAGAAAGCTGTTCTAGGTCTCTGCTGGTAATAGGCTATGTTTTCTATTTTTGTACAGTAAGTTAATTTAAGATATATTTCCATTATGGCCTAATTAGAAAAATGAAACACTACAACAATACATACATAGTGTCAGTCTGTATAACTTTGCGCTATACAGTTTATTAAAACTGCAGTTTCAAACTAGATAATACTTTGTAGTATGTGTTCACGAATCCCAAACGACAGATGTTTAAGTGGGTGCTCCAGTGCTGAGAACAATTTTAGTCAGGCACTTACTTGAGTTTGTAGAATGTATCCCACGAGATATAAATAAGCAATCAACGGCATTACCAGCCAGTGAGCCTATACACTTGATTTAGCTAACAAACTGACTGGGCACGTTCAGTGATTATCTGGTATTTGAAAAAGCATAAAGGGGCTATAGGTAGGATCTTAAGGCTATAAATTTAGTGTAATTTGTAATGCCATAGACACCCGTCAGCTATCAGTGAGTTAGCTCTGTGAGAATACATGCTCTTGTTGTTTGCTCCTGCCTCTATTTAAGTACATTTTGATTTTGCCAGGCGCCCGGAGATTTCTGACCAATCAGGGCCTCTTTTACCTGATTGGTCCGGTGAGACTACCTTGCCTGTCAATCACATGAATGTGCACACACAGCAGACCATGGGCTCCAGAGGGAGGGAGAAGAGGGTGGGTTTTTGAGTGGTTAATTTTCCAAATTTCATTATTTTTTAGCTAACTCTCGTTGCAACTCTCAAATCCTACCTATAGCAGCTTTAAGTATTGTTAGAAGATGAACCTTATCCATGGGTTTCTGTGACCCCTTGGGAAATCCCAACTTTAAAAACCACTGAACTAATGCATTGTTAAAAATTCACGTTCTGATAGACATGTTCTTGCATTTCTTTAGAACCAGTCACCAAACATTATGCCTAATTGTGACTTCATTATAGCTTAGTTGAAAGTCAATCGATTTATTACACACAAATGCAGTACAAGAGTCCGTACACGCATAGGTTTAACTCTCTTTGTGGGCTGATGTAACTATATAATTGTCTATGCTCCACTTTGACTTCACCGCAGATATCATTCTGGAACCCCTCAATTTAGAAGCATTGTCGCCCGTAAAAAAAATGTCAGCTAAGATGACGACATCAACGTATTTACACTGATTGCCATTTCTCACCATTACACACTATTTACAATGACTTAACTTGAGAAGGTTAGTGTGGCAATCTCTGCAGTTTTATCAGAAATGCAGTGTTAAACTTCATTGAAAGAAGAACAGACAAAATCATTGAAGGCTTTTCTCTGTGGAGAAGATGTATTTGCTGTGCTGTCGACTGGTTATGGGAAGAGTTTGATCAGTTAGCACCATTAATAGTGAAGAAGATGGAGCTGACAGAATCCCATTGCTATTGTTGTGTTGCCAGTTAATAAACAATAGAATATGATAAGATTAAGATTTCAAACAAGTATTAGTAGGCCTATTGGTATTCTTTATAGTGCTGGTAACATAATTATAGAAATGAAACAGTATATTTCATATTCTATAATAATTGTAAGGACAATTATTTAAGCCTCCATGGCCTCCTGGTTTCCTTTTCTCTTTTAACCCTTTTTTTTTAAGCGGCACAAAAGCATTTGATGCATATTCTAATTGCACATTCAGGTAGCACTGGAGCTAATCTAACCTAATTCTGCTATCTGTTCTTTGAGATTTTCTTATTTACCCCTGTTGTGCTGAATATAACTTTTAGAAAAAGTACCCTTTAAACAAAAATGTGTCTTACAAAGATGGCTAGTGTCATCGACATTTTGTTGATGAATACTGTGTTGGTTACTGTTTACATTATTACACCTGTTTCCGTCTATGCTCTAGCAGACATTACATGTTCTGATTGGTTGAGATGAAGGTATACGGTAGTCCAATCATGTTTAATAAAGTTTGATTGAAATGTATTAGCACTGCCTTAATGACAAACGCATTGAGTTGAGGGGTTCCAGACTGATATCCGCGGCAAAGTCAAACTGGAGGTTACGTTGCACCCACACACTAGTCTCGACTCACACATACACAGGGCAGGCACAACCAAGTTCAAGTCCAAAAACTGCAACCTGTAACCCTATACATTTATAATTGACTTGTGGAAAAAATAAGCGGAATTGGGATATTGCCTGCACTGTTGTTTAAACTGTTTAACTGTTTGTTTAAACTTTAACTTTTTTCTTCTTGCTGTGCTATTTTCATAAGCTTTCAGTTTTTAAATGTAAATAGTTCATTTTCACTGGTATTCCCAGTTCACTATAGACCTCTGACTCTCATGTGCAATGGTGAATTTGTGCTTATTTCACAGCCATCTGCCGATGATGTTCAGAGATACCCAGAACAGAGCGGCAATCTTAGGAAGCTATTACAACCACAGTATCCAGAAGATGCCTCATTCACTCTGGAGTTTAATTTAGCACCCACATTAACACTGTACTGAAGTGATTGCAAGTGTTCTCTATCGGCACTGCGTCATGGTCTGGACATCTTGTACATTTTGTTCTTCTTCATGTTCTTTTAAACCCAAACTGAACTTTTGTTAAACCCTTAGGCTAAGTATAGCTTCTTTAACACAGTCTACTCACTGATTGTTGGGCATGAAAACAACTAATGTTGGTGGTACGTGCTGATCCAGTATGCAACTGGGATTGCTTTCTCTATACTCCACTGAATATCTTTGTTTCTCAAAAACGTCCAAAGTGTCTGCAAAGCTCATCAATGTCTCTATTGGTAGGATGTATTCTCCAGTTACATCAAACTGAAAAATCCAATTGTTTTAGTGTTTAATTTAAGATGCATTTCTGTTTTGATTAAAATAGAATACCAAACATTTGATTTGGCAACCCAGGTATGTTATGTCTGTGTGAGAAACACTGATTAATATGACATTCTTTGGACTGCATCCCTGTTTGTTATATGTGGTATATCTCTTGCGGGCTGTTTTGAAAACGTATGAGAGTTCAAACGAAAGAAGTATTTTTGCACCATGTAAATTAAACCAAAAGATATTATCTTGACCTTTTTGATTACAAGTCCTTTATGGGCATTAACTTAGAGAGGGACTCAAAATCAAAGGAGGATGGAGGCATCAATCCACACGTTTGTACTTTTTTAGAAAATGTGTTAAATGGTCACCAAAGACTACTCACATACAGTACAACACATTGAAAGTGTCAAAACATTAAAAATGTTATGTTATGTTTTGTATGTATACACTAGGGATGAAACGGTTACCGGTTTCAAGATAAACCAAGGTAAAATTCACAACGGCTATTATTACAAATTTAAATTAGTGTTAAAAAGTTTTATTTTATTACCGCGCAGAAACAGTCTCACAGATGCAGGTACAGCATGCAATGTGGGTTTGTTTTGCATCAATGAAAACATGGCGGAGGGCAGTAGAAGCGCTCCAGAGATTTTTCAGCCAGGAAGGACCAGTTCAGAATATTGCAAAATAGAAAATTATTGATTGTCAGCATCAATCAAATGATCTGTTACCAACTGCAACTGCAATAATGAACTATTGAAATGCAGTTAAGTGATACTCAAGTGACATACTTGAGTATCACTTAACTGCATTTCAATAGTTCATTATTATTATTAATTAACCTAGCTACATGTTAGCCACCGTACCACACACATTGACTAAGTGTAAACAAAGTTTTAAAAAGCTGTTAACTAACTATTCAGAAACGTCCTGCTGCATTCACAATGTTTGAACTTCTGCAGGAGCCTCTCCTTGTTCTGTGTCAGATTCTGGATCAAACGCGTGGCTGAACTCCTGCGTTTCTGTTAGCAGCCATATCGATTCTATTCATTTGGGTAAACCATGGGGTAAATGCTCACTGTAACCCTGGTATCAAAGAAGCAGGCCGGTAAGCCACAGCCAGTCCTGGAGGAGTGGGGTGTGGGGAGCACCAGCTCATTTGCATTTAAAGCGACAGACACAGGAACAGCCCATCCAGAAAAGGACTAAAACAGAGGGGTATAGAGGCGTGCTAAAATGCATAATATCAGTGGAATTTTCAGCAAACGACTTCAAAGACATGTTTTGGGGAACGAGACCTATATTAACTTAATGAAAAGGAGAATAATATGTGACCTTTAATGCACATTTGATATGGTTTTCATATGTTTAGATACGGTATTGGCTACAGTATTATTTTAATGTTTATGCAAAAAAACAAGTGCTGCTAATTTCAGTATAAGTATATTTGAAGTCTAATATATAAGTTGGTGAAATTATTTCTGCGTGTGTATACTTTGTCATTATGCGTGTGATAATTTGTCACTATAATCGTGACATTTTCATAATGTTTAATCATAAACATATACATATAGCTCTTCGCATAGAAGACTTCATTATTACCATGAACTTGGACATTGTACTTTTTGCTGAAATAACTTTAGCCCAGAGTGCTATGATTGGTCAGGTCGCCCACTCTGTTCTGATTGGATAGAACAATGTTCTTTCCAGTCCTGTATGTGTCCTGGTCAGGTCACAGGACCAAAAGGGTTGCTGGGGTTGGTCTCTGGAATTTCTGAAGGCTTGTGTTCCAATGTTGCAACAACACTTTTGATTTAGAATTTTGAGAGGGCAAGAGAGAGATTTTGTCCCTCCTCCCTCCTTCTGGGGCGTTGTACACATCTCTACACCCTCCACATGGTACTCCACAAGTTTGAAATACAGGATTTTTCCCCCCTAAAACCTTTTACACTTTCTCTTTTCTCTCACACACACAGACACATACACATATACAGTATAAACAGTACACATAAAGTATACTTTATAGGTTGAATAAGATGGGAAGTTAAACGATGTTTCGACCTAACGTGCATGCCATCTGAAATTGAATTTCATTACCTGGAAGACATGAACAAACTGGGGCGTGCTATTACACCGCTGAATTCTCCCAGCTGAAGGCAGTTTGACATTTTGTATGAAGAGAGCAGGAAACGGGACAAAGCTGTCATGTTAGTGGCGTCACCTATACTGTATACAAAGGAGGGCCTCCCATCGTCAGACATTGCATGCTTTTAAACGCTGGCGTATCAGGTGAGGCCTGATTTCTCTACCACACTTTACACTCTACCGCCCGGTTTATTCATTATTTTATAATGGCAGCATGCCAATAGAGCTTGTATGTGCACTAAGCACACCCTCTCGGGGACATGTCCTCAAGCTCTCTTACGTAAATGATTAGTGCTTAGCGAAAACACACACCAATCAGGGTCAAAGACAAGAAACAGAGACATGTAAACAGTTCATGTAAATGGATTGTTGTTTTCACTGTCAGACGATTACATCGTTTCCAATTCTCTGATTAATATATATACCTAAATAATGGCAGGGGCAGAAAATGGCATGCTGTGTAAAGCAGAATAAATGTGAAAATAGCGAGTAGATCTAAAGTCTGCTTCAAACAGATTTCATGTCATGTTGAGGGAGCGCAACAACTGGCAAACAGGACAAGTTAAAAACCCTCCCCAGTACACCGTTGCTTACAACTGATCAGCAATGTCACATGCATCCCATTATGGTGTGTACTTTGTTTAGGCTGCGTGTTTCTGCATGGAGCCTAAACTGTTTACCAATTGCATCAGCAAAAAGAAGTGAATCAAATACAAAAAATATATTTAAGAAAAAATAATAAAGCATGATTCATGTTGCCACTGAATCATCTTTCTCCTCCTGTTTTGGTTGGGATCTTCAGCTCCTCCTTTAATTAAAAACTAAAAGCACAGTGACTGACATTTGCTTGCACCAGACACTACACCAGTTTGCCTTTTCACTGCATTCATCTGTGGCTTTTTCACTGCATTCAGCTGTGGCTTTAAATAACGACAACACCACAGCCCGCAATTCCACAACAATGCTTTGCAAAACTTGAAGCTAGATTGAAACCACTTTGAAACAACAGCCCAATTTTCTGATGCAGGGATTACTCAAGCAAACACTCTTCCTTTGCCTGTTTCTTGGACCCATCTGTTGTCTTGCTTCACACTTGTAAATCAAATGCTAGGCACATTATCTCCTACCATCAATCACATGGAATCATATGGCAGAAATGCCACCATGTAATTGAAATAATATATTGTGAAAAAATTATAATCAATACATGTATTTAGACTCCAGTAACCGAAATCTTGAATCTATGATCACATGACCTCTGGTTAAAATCACAATGTGTTAGCCTCCAGTGACTCAGGGCTGTCAAATCACTGCAGTAAAACGCCACTATTCCAAATCTCTTGATAGACAACGAATTTGATCAAAACAAAAGCTGGCAGCTCACCATTTTACAACAAGTAACACTGTCTTATCCTTGTCATATACTATTTGTTTTAAATGTAGTCAGAAATGCTGAATCTATTTGTATCTCGCTGTATGAAATGATTTTTACATGATGAAAAACATGCTTTTTAGCTTTGAGATATATACAAAGTTCTAGAACATTACAAACACAAAACTAGACTATGCTTGGCTTGCTTAATGTTGTCATTAGTGCCTTGGTGGCATCTTTGACATTGAATGGCTGGTTCTAAAAAAGGCTATAGCCCAAGGGGAGAGACGGCCAGAGAAATACATTCACACTTTTTCTATGTCAAACAGTACAGTATAGCTACTGTAGATAATATACTGTATATATTCTGAATTATACAGCAACACAATATATATTTTTTGAAAATCCATTGAAAAGCTGTTACGTATATATTCATACCAACTACACTGATAAAATGCATGCATGTACAAAGACCTAAGTTAAAACCCATAAGCATATCTAGACCTCAGCTTTGTCCTCTTATTTTAGCCCTTATTATATTCATATTCTTACCAGAACAAAAACAACTTTATCTACGCATTATAAATACCAAGGCTTGGAAAATATGACATAAGGGATGTCATATGTTATGAATATGAAATGTGACAGAGGCTGTTCTTGACAGTTATTAATATCATGACACACAGACTAGCTTTAAGTAGGAAGACTGTAAGCGACTACAGTAGCTCAATAAATCCTCTCGCCTGTAAGCTGTCAAAGTAAAAGTCACACTCTCACTTGCTTGTGACAGAAGGCACCTTTGTCTGGCATGTTGCAGCTAATCGCTAATCGTACCTCCTATGGTTGTGGCTTGTGTCACCATTTGGATGGGGCTGAAATGTAACTCTTCAAATATCCCCTGGTTTACCCCCACGGACTTCCACGCCAACCTCACTCTGTTAACCCATTCAACTAAAGACACATAGGGTTTTTCCAAAAGTGTCTGTCTGTCTGACTAAAATATCTGCCACTACAATCCTTTGTGGTAGACATTATTGAAATACTCCAGCTTTCATCAACCATCTGATATTGTAACAATATAAGCTTTAATGTTTTGTTGTTTTGTCCTTATTATTTCTAGATATTAATTTATTCTTTCATTTACCGGAGGGACTAAAAATTCCCCCTAGACAATTAATAGCAAAATTAAGAATCACAAGCCAGGCATGGTTTTATTAGGTCACCTCATTAACTTTGTAAATTAAACTGAATATAAAATAACACTGAATCAGTCAAGCATCGTTATGTTAATAATATACAAAGTCATTACATGGCAGTAATTATATGCATCAATGACACAAACTAAGATAGACTCACAAACATATTCACCCGTGCCTTTGACAGCAATATTTTCATGAACTCCGTACATAATGAAATCCTTTACTAAACTGAACAAACATTATATATACTGTAGTGAATGTGAAAAACAAATCAAGATTTGACCGAATTTCCAGAATAATGATAAATTGATGTTTCACAGGATTTAATGGGAACATTTATTAATGGCAGCCAGAGCCAAGAATGTACCCAGGCTTCAGAGTCGCCGGAAGAGACAGCCAACATCTTATCTTATCACATCACTGACTACTAGGGACTCTGTGTACATTACTGTACAAGGGAAAATCCCAACCAAAAATAAAAAATGTCAATATCACCATTTTAGCATTGTCAGTTTGACAATAGTTACTAGTCCGGTATATGGTTCAATGTATAGTTTGTTGACAATTGGTTATGTTTACTTGCACTGCTAATGGACTTCAAAACACATGGGTAAGCAGCATATCTGCACTGACTGTTGCTCCTGGACAAGTTTATGGAAACACATGGTTGACAAAAATCAATGAAAAACATGCAGATGTGCTGTCATATCCCATATTTTGTCGAATATATTTAAATTATTGATAGTGTGAAGAAATCTGAAAACAAGATAATGATTTTTGGTGACATTGCTCCCCCGCCTCTGCTTCCAGCTACCCCAGAGCTGGAGAACAACAAAAGAAGTATCTGTTGTTGTCAACAGAACTTGATAATAGTTGATAGTGAGGCTGTTTCTCTATAGGAAGTGACGGGTATCGGTTGGTAAAGTGGCTGGAAGCCCACAATGCTGAACGATTTATTTGACATTCTTGGCTTTTGGGGGAGGGGTGACAGATTTGGCCAGAAGAGGGAGAACACTACGTCTGATTAAGGAGTTGGGCTGATCGACTGATTGTGGATAAATGGACTGTCTTGGTTAATTTCTACCTGCTGTGACTCACTCCTCTGTTTACCCTGAAAGCTCCCTGCTCTCTGTTCTTTATTGAACTGTATTTACCTCAGTCCCACTCATTCTTCCAGAGGTTTAAATGTGTTTTTTTAAATGTGTTTTGTTTTTGTCCAGTGGTTAAACACAAGTTGCAGCATTATATTATTGGTGGTTAACCCAGTCATTTGTCTGCCATGGCAAGGTGGTCTGGGGCACATTGGTATCGAACAGCTTATATCTATCATCTGACCGTGAAAGTCCTTTTGTGAAGGTACAGGAGTGTGTGTTCTCTAACATATTGGCCCGATGCTGTAAGTGTATAAACTTCACAATATGATCTAATCAAAGGGTCTCTATAATATATCAGTAAAAATTCCTTCCCTAAAGAAATTTTATTTTATTTAATCATTCTAATTAAAGGCAACAAAGTAAAGGAACTGATACGCAATTAAGAAAAACTAACATAATTCTCTGAATAAACCAACTTTTAGAATAAATGCATTTAAATCTATTTAAAGTTTTTATATAATTGTATTGTGTTCATTTTCAGTCATCCAAGGTCTCTGTTCTGTAGTTGGTAAAGACCATTAGAACTATTTACAGCACATATTTTATGCCTCACCCTTTTTCTTCAACAAGATAACAGGGCACAGATTATAATGTTTACCAGTGTGCTGTCTAATCTCCCATCTCTCTTACAGGTTTATACAACACAATTTATGACAATTTGTGAGTGAAAAACATCAAAGGGATATAATAATAAATAATAACATATTAAATATATCACAATATAACTGTCGGATATTTAATCATATTTATGTGTATATACTATGTGTGTATATATATACACACACACACGGCATACAGTACACATACACGTTATATACTTAATATTATGAATAATACACAGAGTATTTAAAATTTAAAACATACAAGGATATTCAACTGAAAATGTTGATTGTCGATACTTGAAAAAGTCATTACTAAGCATGCATGGGCTTTTACATCGTATGAGCATGCTGTGAATCAAGATAAGTCGCATTATCTCAATGCATTAAGTGCAATCTGACCGAGGTTTCCGGGGCTAAGAGCAAAAATTTGATCTTATGGCCTTTGTCAAGTATCTAAGAGTGGGAATCTTACATTGCCTCCAACTATGCCAAGTGTCAAAGATTTTAGGAAGGAGATATAAAATAAGAGAGAGATCTTTGCATATTGAGGAATCAAAATAAATTTGGGTTTTCATCTGTAAAGTCAGTGAGGTGAAAACAACATGACTTGTTATAGCTCGATACCAGGAAAGGTTGTAAAATATGTATATAAGCAAAGTAACGCTTTCCAAGTCCTCTTAGCTTCTGATGGGAATTGTAATAACCATTAATGTTAAATAAATTGGGTACAAAAGCAATTGTAGTGTGAATGGTGAGAAATGATGAGTAAGACTCTTGCTGATTAGAAACCTCTGGGGCTTAGTGGTTTGCTGAAGTGTTCCCAGCACTCACTCAATTTACTGACTGACTAAGCCCCTGTCCAATCCCACTGGTGTAAAACATAAGAGACCTTGTCTAATCAGTTGAAATAAAGTAGAGCGTAGCTAGTGAGATTTAGGGAGGTTGGACCAAAGTACAACAAACCTGAAACCATGAAAACCTTCTAATTTGCGTAAATAGCTTAAATTATCATAAAAGGGCCTAGCATTTCAGAAATGTGTGCATTTAAATATGTTTGTTTCTCTTTACCAGGTACTTTAAGCTGGGAACTGCTTTGTGTGCATTTAAATATGTTTGTTTCTCTTTACCAGGTACTTTAAGCTGGGAACTGCTTTGCTGGTAGGGCTGGGTATTGGCAAGGACCTCACGATACGATTGTATCACGATATATTGCAATACAATACTTATAGCAATACATTGCAATAATATTTTTTTTACTGAAAATCTAAAAATAGAGCTCAAAATACAACTTGCCGTGTACCACCTGGATAGTCTAATATGTAAATCACATTATATTGATAACTCAGCGGAATTGAGGCCAAACTATTTAATTCAAAATTTCCATTCCAATTTATTAGAACGGTATTTGTATTGCACACTGTGTTTTTAAATTTGTTTAAAACATGAATAATGTATCGATGCTTGAATTCTACCCTTCATTTTGTATATCTATTCCCCATCTTGTTCTGTATATTTTCCTTAATTAAAAATCATAATTACATTTTTTTAATACGAGGAGATGGAAAATGGATACATATCGTGGAACAAAATATTGCAATACTCAGCTGTATCGATTTTTTTGCACAGCCTGCACACCAAAGAACCAACTATAAAACAGATGTTGTACCCTGACGCACCATCAAAGTTCTCAGAAATGTCAGGGAGATGTCAATCAAGTTATTATTTCACTTCAATTTTCTAGAACATTAACGTTTTATCAAACCAGAAATAACCCCCTCAAATGACTCTGGGACCATTACAGTGACTCACTGACAAGAACTGGTCTTGTGCTCATTTGAACATACTTCACAGCCAAACATGTGTGACTAATACTATGAGCAGAGAGATGACAAAGCATATTTACTTTTGTATTTTTTTATGTAAAGTATATTGATTTTTAACTGCTTTATTATCTTAAACAATTATAATATGAGATACTGTATCTGTCAAAGTTGGCAATGATCTTATTAGTACTGCACTGGTTATTAACCATTACAAGAGCATCAAGGAGGATTTGAATGGGCCAGGGTAGTCTAGCGGTCTGGCTGTTTGACTCTTACCTGAAACCTGTAAGCATCTCTGAGCAAGATGCCTAACCCCTACCTGCTCCTTGATACTTAACTTACTGTAGTAAGTCACTTTGGATAAAAACGTCTACTAAAAATTACCTAATTGAATAATTGTAATTGTCTAAAAGTGCATAAGTGCATCCCTAAATATTGCTTGGGAAACTATTGCTTGGGCAACTTTAGCAGTTGCTTTTCATGTTTTCTGATTATACCAGCCAGATTTCATTCAACCGACAGCTTCCGTTTCAGAATGACAAATCCTATTTGCACCAATTCATCTTTCTGACTTGAAACCTAAGTGACAAGTTGTATTCTGTGCTGTGGAAACTGTGGTTTTTTTTTTCATCACGGCTGCAACATTATTAATCCAGATAAGAAAAGCAATAATGCACATTGATGTTGTCAACGAACTCTGGCAATTGAGAAAGGTACTTTGCGCACTAATAAAACACCATGTCTTCAATCGACACAGATGGGCGATAGAGGCTTTGCGCAATGGTGAGTTCTCACAGTACAGGAACATCCCTCACTATACTGTGTAATGCAATATACTTTAAATTTCAGTGAACGGAGGAGGCAGCCAGATAACAGAAATGTGGCCTACACTCGGACTGACCTGAACTGATATGGATTATTTATCACAATTTATTATTAGGTATACATGTTTTGGGTGCCTGGGGTCTGACAGCAACCTAAGTGACAAGAGGAGACAATGAATAACATTAGCCTACATGCAGCAAACACCCAGACAGAGGAGACTATGAAACACTTATACAGGGTTAAAAATGCATAAACCTCCTCAATCAATCAATACGCATTAATATTTATATATTATTCCCTGGAAAAAAAAGTAAAGGGCAATTTATATCTGAGAGGTCCTGACAGTGTAGCATCTCGGATTTGATTTTTGTAAGATTATTGCAACCGCTGATGGACATTTCTCTAGCGTTAACCCCACTAAACTGTTCAATTGAAGGGACTGCTGAAACATTCAACCAGGTCAAGGGATATATTTATCCCGTGTCTGCCAGTTGGCTGAAACTGGGACCATAACGTATTGGGGATTGTCTTCTAAGACCCATATACTGTAAGAGCAGCCTGGCCTGGGTTTCACCTCTTATTGCAGCAGACCTATAGCATTAAAAGTTCAATTCGGCTCTGAGGCGTAGCAATGAGGCGGTCTGAAATGGAAGGGAATCTATTTGTAGCTCTGTAGACCAGACATGGCAAAGTGAGGTGAGATACGAAGAGGGACACATTCAATATAGGGATTTATCTGAAAAACGGTAGGCGTAGGTGTCGCTTTATTTTTTTATCAAGGCAATTTTCTTAGCTTCATAGTGTACCAGAGAATGTGTTAATGAGATGTTAGGACATATTTCTATTGTTTCTATTATTAGTCTGACCCAAAACGGGATTCTTTTAATACGCACTGTTGTAATAGCGGCATGTGACACTGCAGGATCTAGTTATCACATTATGACACCTCACTTGACAACAGCTGTTGTAAAAGGAATCCTGTGAGTCCAGTGAGAATTAAGTAAATCACTGGTGGCATGCTTGCCCAGAAGTATTCTCGGCAGGTACCACTATGTTCAACCCAGTCTGCTGCCCAGTAACATACTGTTCTCCTCAGTTTTCTTCTTAAAGACACACTCCTCGAGTGTTTTGTGGCACTCCCAGAACTTTAAATGTCCTCCAGAGCTCATGTGAAGTGAGCCTATGAGCCAATTTGGACACCCTTTGGTATAGGTCTTCTGAATATTCTTCAAAATATTGCGCAAATGATGGACTTGCAATACATCATGCAACACAGACTGCCCTGTATTGTGTTTCAATCAAGTTAGAATCAAAATAAGAAATATATTCACCACCAAGTCCAACACAGAACATTGCCCTGGTGACATATAGACATATTGACTGCAGAATATTGAGGTACACATCGAGATACAAAGCATCAAGACACCCAGGGGTCACACGTTACTTCAATGGGACTATGCAAGACAAACACAGGAACAACTTACAAACCACTCTATAGAATATCGTCAATAGAACAGAATAAATGTAGCTACATATTCGTCAGCACTACCTAAACGGCATATTATCGGCAGGTGAAGGCTATCATTAAGCCTATGGCCAAACACTCTTTATAGACTTAATGCCAGCCAAAGCTCTTTTGCTCATGCTCAGACCACATTAGATGTTAAAACGTGGCACCCAAAAATTTCGTCAACCTCCTCCTGGGATTCACACTGTATGTGACCTATATAGACGGTTCACATGATCACAGACACTGAGAAGTTCAAGCTGTGAATCCTCGCCACCCCCCAAAAAAAGAATGACTTTGACTTTGAAATGTAACATGAAGTTACTCAAATATCTGGTAGAGACAAGCAAAGCAAAAGACTCTGATTCAATATCACACAGCCTACCACAACTTGTTATAAGCACAATACATACAGAATAACTACATCATTTGTCACATGCTTGTGACAAATAAACACTGAAAAAGCCATTGACACTGTGAATCTCTAAAATAGGACCAGCTGTGAGACACCTACTTACTCTATTCTTGTATCTACAGCACAGTGAAGAACTCACTGCCTTTTTAACAAATGACAACCCATTCCCTTTAGATTGAAAGCATTTAAGTTTGTTTGGCTTTACTGTACAATTCCTGCCCTGTCTTCTTGTTGGTTTGTCTATATTTACAAGGAATATTGGTTATTATTTCTATTTATCTGAAAATGCACTGGGAAATTATTATGCTGTCCAGGCCAAATTGGTGGCTCCAAACATCAGACATGGTCTTATAGTTGTATGTATATTCCGATCCACTCTAACCAGTATTGTCAATTAAAGACCAGTGGGATACAGCTATGAAGACAAAAATACATAGGGTTGTTGTTTAATAAATAACCAATAACCTTCTAAACCAATAAATGTATTATTTGGTGTTGTTTAGTGTGTGTGTGTGTGTGTGTGTGTGTGTGTGTGGTGGGGGGGCGGGGGGGGGGAGAATCCTTACATCAGTGACCCCCATAAACGATGTAGGCCAAAATTATGAAATGTCAATCAAATAGCATTGTGCTTACTCGATCTGAAAGCAAATTCCAACGTGTCCTATACTAACGTTTTGGTAAATGCACTACGGAACTCTTGACATGACAGTAGGCGATCTTACTCGTTGTGTTGTACTTCACCCCATTGATGTACTCGGGGCACGGTCGTTCTACAATCCGCCCGGTGCTGCTCCGCGGCCAGCATGTCCCAATCTCGTCGGTTGTAGCATTGCAATATAAACCTTAGAAGAAGAACAAAAAACAACGTAATTCCCCTTGGGCATGATTGACAAATTATCTCTCACCATCCACAGCACTACTAGGCAACCGCATCTTACCATAGATGTCCATCAATGAGAAGGACGAGTTTTCGTAAAAAGTGTCTTGAAATCCTTCTATCAAACTACAGTTAGGATCACCAAACTCTCCGAATATTATCTGATAAATCGTTGCATCCATGGTGAAAGCGGTTGCCGTAAACAGTGTCGAATCCAGGTGAGTTCAAATCCAAATGGATATGGACACAGAACGCATGTGGCAGCGAATCCGAGGCAGAGAATCTAACAAATAATAGTCGAGTGCGCCTGTTTCGAACGAGAGCTTAGTCCAATCAGCACCGCAAATAATTCCTGCAGCTTCCAGCTTCAGCAACTCCAAGCCACAATGAGCCATATGGACACGTTCATTCTCACTACGTCATATTATGTTCTCCTCGTGTATGAATATAAATAAATAGAATCAACTCAATACATAGAAAGAAGCTTGTCAGAAGTAGTCTCTTCTGGCGAGAGATGATGAGAAACGGGGGTGAGAGAGTGTGTAGCCAGCGTGTGTGTGCGTGTGTGTGCGTGTGTGTGTGCGTGTGTGTGTGTGTGTGTGTGTGTGTGTGTGTGTGTGTGTGTGTGTGTGTGTGTG
>JAOEHI010022510.1:0-26224 GCA_025447815.1 Percopsis transmontana | reverse complement strand
CCGTTAAAAAACTTAAAAACTTTTTTTTATTTTTGGTGTTTGCTTATGTATTTTGTATTTCGTAGGCAAAATGCCCCCCCCCCCCCCCCCCCCCCAACCATGTGGGGTTTATATACCGTCGAAAGGTGTTGCAGAAAGAAGGCTTGAAACCCTTTAGTAGACCCATAGGTGGGGTGTGAGCCAGTGGCTGAAGGTGTTGCTCAGCTGTGTCTGCTCATCATAGAGGGGACCAGAGGGGGTCTTCCAGGCTGAAGATGATGTTGGACAGCCTTGCCCTCAGTCAGTGTCTCCAGATGGCCCAGTCCTAAATCAAAGCTGGCCCTGTTTTGACCAGATTGTAAAAGCCAGTTGGCTTCAGCCAGCCTTGATGCCTGTCCAACCGCCTCAACACCCAATGATAATGAAGCATCACACCCTACCACACTGACATATAAGAAAATGTTGCACACATTTAAATCTCATGTAGAAGTCCACAAGCTGCTCCTTAGGTCAAACATTTTTGTTGGGCCACCCAGCAAAGATCTCCAACCCCCACCCCCCCTCCCCTTTACATTTTCCCTGAAACAAAGTGTTCATCTAACCCACTGTACTGTACATGAGTCATCAGAGAATATAATTATTTGAAGACACACAATACTGTGACCGCTATTTTCCATTTTGAGATGGAGGAAGGCTATTTTCCTTTTATACTTTTATAGTTTTAATAATATGACCTGAGTCTGACATTGTTATTGTGGTTAAGGATTGGGTTTCCTGTCTGCTAACTGCCAGTTATGGCATTCGGCTTTATCTTCCAGACAGACAGGAGGCTAGATGAGCTCACCACTCTCACCTAGGGAGTTCACACACTGTCCTAACGTGTGCGCGTTCACCACTGTCTTCATTTTGACCCTATGGCCGCATGTAGCCCCATTGCACTGTTTTGTCTGTGAGCAAAAGCGTTGCGAGCCAGCTCCCAGAGGGGTCTGTTCTAGTGAAGTGTTTGAAGGCCCGACCACAGCTGCAGTCATCTGTTCAGGAGGTAGCCAGAAGCTGTCTCCTTGGGTCTTTGCAGGAATTCCTCTTCTGTCCCTCTTTCCCCATCTATCCTGTCTGGACAGCAATCAAGATAATTTGTTTTATAGAAATGTCTGACTTTTAAGTTAGTTTACTATGACAGCGATGGGGGGCTAGCATTCCTCACAAGGACAAAGAAGCAAGACTTCGGCCACATGCATAAAAAAGACACAGATTGGACTTATGTTTGCTGTCGTGCTGGGCTTGAGAGTGCTTTTCATCATTTCATTCCTTTGTTCCTAAATTAAGTGTGCAGATCTGATTGTTGTGACTTCATTGGATAAGTGTCATCCTCTCCTCTCTCTTCCTCCTCAGCCCATTTAACACATCTCTGGGCCATTAGCGGTTGCGATGTCTCGAGTCGTAACAAGCACAGACCTTTATTAATAATAAGCTGTCCGTGGACATTGGGTGGATGTCATAGTGTTTGCCGGTTGCTTTTTTTTTTTTTTGCAGGAGTTACGTGGTTTTCCTGCATGTGGGTCTGTGTGTTTACTTCGGACGTGCTGCTTTAACGTTGTTCTTGTTCACTTACAGGACGTATTCTGGACCTGAAGACAGGCACGGTGAAGAAAGAGGGACAGCAGTCTTCCATGAGGATGTGCATGGGCTCCCGACGATCTTTCATCTGCCGGATGAGGTGTGTGTTTGTGTGTGTCAAGATTTTGAGTCACAAACTGTAGAGAGACTTAATTTTTACAAACATGCGAGTACTTGCATCATCTATTAAAATAACGTGGATAAATATGTACAGGGTTTAAAAGCCTATTTGATAGTTATAGCAGCACATGTGTGTACAATCTTAATATGCTTAATATGCTGATAAGGCTAGCTCTGTCTGAGTTATAAAAAATAGGGATGAAAAGTAATTTTTAAATCTCTTTAGTAGTTTAGGTGTAGTCTTGTAGTGCTTGAACTCAATGGCAGCCTGGAGGTATGTCTAAGTATGTAATCAAATATTGATAGGGATGTAACAGTATCACAATTTCGTGCTATCGTGATAGTAAAATTGTCTCAATATCATCGTAGTCACATGACGGTATGAAACGATAGGTCTTCTGGGCAAAAAGTGTAGTTTTTTCAGCCGAAGTGCAGAGCAGAATGGAGGGAAGTGGGAACTACAATTCCCATCTACCCATGTGTGCCCGTCATCCTTTGCGCTCTGCTGCCGCTACAGATCAAGTAGAGCGAATAAGGCGGGTTCTGCTAGTGGCACCAGCGTGGAGCCATTTTGGTTTCCCCGAGACAAGAAACGAGAAAAGGTGACGGACAGACGATATGCGATATTCAGACACTGCAGACTGCGGTGAAATACACGTCGGGGTAGAATTAATACCTAATATACGTAGTAGCTAGTACGAGCATAGAGAATGTTAGAAAAATACCTTTGTCAAGGTCCAGCTGGTGAAATTATATTATTTTATAAAAAGGAGTTTTGGGGTTATTTGACCCATTTCACGCTATACCTCATACCCCTAAACAAGATTAGATTAGAGGATAAAGAAAAGAGGACAGGTTATGAGATGGTTAAAACACTTATGGCACTTTTTTCCAAGTCTTCATTTGACTTTTTTTTTATTTTTAAATATCGCACTAAATATCGTACCGTAGACTTTATACCGAGGTATTATCGTACCGTGAGATTTTGATATCGTTACACCCCTAAATATTGACATTGACTTGGTGAGTAACGGAAATAGAAAGTCCCTTACATGGCTTCCATGTGGGAAAGTGACCATGGCCGTGTCTCAGATTTAAAGTGGTTGGCTCGGTGTATACAATCCAGTCTGCTGCTACGTTATGCTAAAGGAATGCCTTGGCCTGGGAATCGTGTACCGTTTGGCTAGAGCAGTTACTTTAAAAGCTTTACCCAGCAAAATGCCGGCTCCTGTTTATGCACAATGGCGACAGCAAAGTTCCAGACCATGGACAGGCTAAACTTCATGTGTGAAATGTGGTTTAAGAGTGTGGCTGAACAGTAATAACTTTATTAGGCGCCAAGTGGCGGGAATGTAACACACGTGACTGACGATTTAGCTTCCGCAGCTGTTAGGTCTTGAGTCGATCAGCTCGTGCGTGCTGACCGAGCACGCGTTTGCGTTTCCCTCGGAGCTGCCTCTTTAATTAGCCGCACACTGACGCTCCCGTGTTTCATCAGTGATGGATTGCAACGCGTCGGATGCTGTTTGTCCATTAATCATAATGTGCGGGCGTGTGCTGAAAAATCAAACACAAGAGCGCTGTCACGGCGGATCACTGTGGATTGTAAAGGGAGAACAGAAAAGGCATGTATATGATACATACTTGAAAGACATTGGGAGTGTTATATGTGGTGTTTTTGGAGAAGACCCCCTGTGGCGCCACTAAACGCTTCCACTATAATTTAGACTTCACATACGTCTTTGGGACAGGACAGGTTAGTGGTTAGGGTGGTTGACGCCCAACTAAAAGGGGGTGGGTTTGATTCCCAACATGCCTTGACCTTCCTGTAAGCGTCCTTGATTGAGGTGACTAACCCCTACCTGCTCCTCAATACTTAGTTGTACTCCTGGAATTTTTGTTGACTTTAGTAGCTGGTTGGAGTTTAGTTTGCATGCGTGTTCAGCTGTGTCTTGTACCTGTCACAGTCCCCACTCAGAGCTTTACACAAGCAGAGCATGAATAAGCACCCAGGCAGGTTCTAGGCAGCAAGCGGTTACCAATGACAAAAAGGCAGAGCTCAAAAAAGTGGCAAGCAGACTTTCCATGTGCCTGAATAAATGGCAGAGGAACTTCTTGTTGCATATTTATTCTCATTTTGCCTCAATGTATTTTTGCAGATTTTTCACACAGAATGTGGTTCAACCATAACTATAATATTAAATAAAGAGTGAATAAACGCAACAAATTGTTACACCTGTGACTTGATTCATATTTGCACCCCTTCAACTCATTTACCATTTACGACAGCTGTAGTACAAATAACTGCAACCAAACACCTCCAGCAGTTAACCTCTAACAGTCATGTGGAACATTTTTGCCCGTTTCCTCTGTGAAGTCAGTGACATTTGTGGGTTTTCAGGCATGAACCGATTGTTTCAGGTCACCGTTTCTGTAAGGGATTTTGGTCTGGACTTTTACTAGACCATTTCAAAACTTTAAATATCTTCTCTGGGCATTCTTGCGTAGGCTCACTTCTGCGGATGATTGCCTCGCTGCATGACCCAGCTGAGCTTTAGCTTCTTCAGTCAGATATGCTATGATCGGACATTGTGTAGAGAGAATTCATGGTTTCTGCGTGGTCTTTCTTCTTGCAGTGTACCAGGCATATTAAAGCCCAACATTTTCTCTCTATTTCAAGATAGGTTGATTACCTTGCACACTGTGTGGAAGCAGCACCAAACTTATCATATCTTATCACCTTCCTATGTAATCAAATATGAAATTGCCCCCAAAACTACAGCCTTGGTCAACTGAAGCAGTGTTTGCCCCATTAAACTACAGAGCTGTACTTGGGTTCAGTCTCAAGTTAAAAAAACTAACCGACACAGTCAACCTTTTCCATTTTATAGTCTATGCCCGCTATCTGTTTGATTGCTGAAGCGTGCTGCATTTCTTCGCCGGACTATTGTACATACGTAATGCTGGAACCACAAGTGACAGAAGAAACTCAAATTCTTTGCTTTCCCTCTAACATAGAAACAGATGTATTTGTGTATCAAAGCTTGCTTGCATAATGCAACAATATAATATGATCCGAGAAGGCTAAAAATGAAAAACTAATTTAAGGCAACCGATGTTGGATTATGACAGTGAAGTGTCACTAACCTCCCTCACTGCACAGTTCCTGTTCTGCAACGCTAGCTTTGAAGCCGGCTTTGGCCTTTGACGGCTGTGGCGCCGAGCGCACACCGCGCACCTTTAATATCACAGGGCAATAATCCGGAGCGCGATTCACACCTGGTTTTTAAATTGGGATGTGCGCACAGCCATGACCTATTTCACACCACATAAACTTGAAGCCGTGTGCCTTGACACGACGACTTGCATATTTCTGGTCCCTAAAGCAATCCATTAAATTACTGACGTTTCCGTACTGACTCTGATAATTATAGCTGGTATGTACTCCATATAGATCTCAATAATCATTTCCATCTGTAGGATTGTAGTCCTTGCACACCAATCCTATCTTTTTCTCCCATGCAAGCACACACTTAAAAACGCATCTCTATATCACATAAACATTGCACACACGCACACTGTGGCAAAACAATTACATGCGTCACTTTTTGTTTGAACTCCGGATGTTTTGGAATCTGCCTCACATCTCGAACTGGCCGCGAATCTGCACCAATCGCAGCTTTGACTCAGATTCTCCTTTGAGCTGTAAGAGTTTATATTTAGCCCTTACAATAGCAACATACGTTCCCCAATTATTTCTGACACTCTCTGGCATCGTTACTGCTGAGTTAGCATCACCAAGGGCTGTTTGTCTCTATCGCTCAAACACAAGACAGACACAGCCTGTTTACGATGTTAGGAATTTAGCAGACGCGCCACGTTGTTCTGTCCGCTTTCCATTTCAAGGCATTTCAAGGCAAATGAAAAACAGCACACTGTTGAGACTGTTTGGAGGAAAGTGCTAGCAAGCAGTGAACGACAACCACCGATATGACACATGCATAAACATTGCTCAGGAGAGCTCACAGCATGCTCTCGTGCTTCGAAAACATTTCAGGGAAGCCATTATTAGCTCCAGGCTCGTCTTGTGTAATGTTCACCCTCTGTCCATCTCGCCCACATGACGGGGAATTCCACAGATAAACACAGACCCTTAGCAGACCGATGCAGGCATCGGCATCTTTGACCCATTGGACTTGAGTTTCCCTGTTCACATTCATCGTAATGGTCGTTAATCAGACTTGTTTTACAGGTGGAATGTTCTGGGCTGTGGACATGGCCCCCCACAGCAGCACAGCTAAACACAATTCTCTAAACAGAGCAACTAGGAGCGCAAGCCCAACATGGCTACAGCGGTCTAGGACTGCATAAGCAAAGTGTGTGCATTAGCATTGGTTAGTCAGCGCCCTACTTGGTATGTGTAATGTTTTGCCTTTGCTAGATTACAGCCTTGGGTGGCATTAAAAGTCTTTTTTGTTTTAGGAGACAAGATGAGCTTCTTTCTAATGTAATTCATTACCCTTCATATCTTAACTTGTGAATTGGAGATGACAGGTGAGGAGTCTATCCGCGCCGGTCAAGTCAAAAGAACATTTGTATCTGCTGTTAAAGTTGTATTTTTTTCTATTTGCTGTGTTCAGAAGATGCTGTGTTCAGCATGGTCTAACACTGAACCAAGTTAGGCTTGTAATCACTGCTCTCCTGTGTGTGTGTGTGTGTGTGTGTGTGTGTGTGTGTGTGTGTGTGTGTGTGTGTGTGTGTGTGTGTGTGTGTGTGTCACCATCCCTCTCCAGGTGTGGCAGCGCCCCCTTGGATCACATCTCCCTAAACCGGCTGTCCAACATGCGCAAGAGATACAGGTGATGCCATTGCGACCAGCTGATCTCCCCACCTTGTAGTCTTTCTTCTTCTCTTGCTCCGTCACTCCTCTTCAATGCAGAAAAAGAAACCCACTGTATGCCGCAGGCCATTTCAAACATTGGGTGTTTTCTGAAAACAAGTCTGTCAAAATATGTGCTTTGTGTTTCTTGATGGCTACGGACAACCCAGTGATTTACACAGCTGTGTCTCAGTAACAGATGTCCTGATGCCAGCGTGTGTGTGTGTTAGTTAGTTAGTTAGTTAGTTATTTCTGTCTTTTCTGTCTTTCGTTAACAGGAATGGCCTGGGACCCTCCAAGGAAGGAGAGGCTCAATATTCCGTGGTGCATTGCACCGGCTACATCAAAGCCTGGCCCCCCGCAGGTACACAAAGGCACACACAGGCCTAAACTTACAACTGCGCTGCAGTCCCGCTCTTAACCATCCGTGCTCCAGCCTGGAATAACCTGGAACAGATGTGCTCCTCGGAATGTTCTAGAACGCTGCATCACTTTGATCGCCCGCCGCGGGGCGGCTCGCTCGAGTCTCGAATTCCCCCGCGTGACAAGCGGTCTGTTTACGTGGAAGTAAACACACAGTGTCAGGCAGGACGCAAATACACTTTCCGCACACGCACTCGATGGTTGATGTTTACGGAGTCTTACTGGTACATTCCCATCAGTGATGGGACCATGACCACGTGTCTGGATCAGCAGATGAAATTGAGCAATATTAACCAGCCCCCACAAAGCAATCCAGTCCAGTGCTTTTAGACTGGAATGCTATCAGGTGTAAGACAAACAAATCATACACGCTCATACCACATCTGCATCTGCAACACATGCTTGACTTCCTGGGCTCTAAAAATATCCCCCTGGAATGTTCCTAATGATACAATACTGGCAAACTCTCATGAGACAAGGCAGGCAGACAAGACAACACGTTTAATAAACCCAGATGCCTGACACCAATCCTTTAGGCACGCACACAAACACACACACGCGCGTGCACGTGCGACACACGAGCACATGCGAAACACACAACAAAGGGCAAGATAGCCTAGTGGTCTGGGTGTTGGACTCCCAGCCGGGAAGGTCGTGGGTTCGAGCCCCAGAGTTAGCCTACCTGTAAGCAAGATGCCTAACCCCTATCTGCACCATGTAATAGCACCATGTAATTGTAAGTCACTTTGGATAAAAAGCATCTGGTAAATGACCTAATTGTAATTGTGACAACAAATGGACGCCCATGTCACCCCAGCACTTTGATCACCTAGTCAGCGTACAGATGCCAGAAATGGTCACCCTTTAACCAGGGCACTGCTTGTTTGACATTACCAGTGGCCTTCTCGCCTCCCTCTCAAGTGCATTAGAACGTAGCAGCAAGGTCAATGGTTTGAGATGCATGAGTTTGAAATGGGGGTCTCTCATTGCTCTCTGTGCCCGTTGCGATCCGTGGGCTCTCTGTGATCCCAAGATGGGCCGCGGGTTCTCTCTCTCTCCGGAGCTGTCTGGCTGTCTACTCCGACGGAATACTGAGCGTTGACCCGAGGCCTCCCCCGAGCCTGGCAACACCGGCAAGGCCAGACAATAACATCTGCCCATCTCTCTCCCTCCCTGCCCACCATCATAATTAAAACATGAAATGTCAGAGGAGTTCTCCTTTAATAAAAAGACGCATTCTGTCATGAATAAAGGAGGCTGGCTCAGACGCTGACAGGAGAGCTGGCAGCAGAGCTGGGACATTCTTACGGTGACCAAGTTACTATGTGATAACGCCGTGTTTGTTTTGGCAGCGCTACTGGAAACAATGCGTGCCTTATTCTTGGGAAACTGATAGCAAAAATAAATTATACTGTCACTCTTTACCTTCCTTCCTCCTCCCCCTGAATTACACGCTCAGCGATATGTGTAGTGTGCGGAGGTGAGCTGCTATTTGAATATTTGTCTTGTATGAATTATGACGGTGGGGATGAGTGGCGTCCTTGAGATTTATCTGGCAGTATAGAGGCTTAATAGGGAAAACATGAATTCCCACATTGATGTAAAAACTCAAGTAGCTCTATAAGAAAACTAATGTTTACTCTTCATCTGATCCATCATTTTTTTCTCTTATTTATAACATTTTCTGCCCCTTTGTGCCTTCCTTTCGCCCTTTTCTAGGTATGACCATACCAGAAGAAGACACAGAGTCTGGTCAGACGGGCAAATATTGCCTAGTGGCCATCGGGAGACTGCAGGTACGATTGAGCAACCGCATGCCCTCCCTGGTCCCAGCGCTGTATACGCCGGCAAAAGCAATTCTGACACCTTAAGTCCACTCATGAAGTTAGATGAAGGGCCAAATAACTTTTCTCTGAACACATCGCCAGCTGGGAAGCTGAGCAGTAACTGCGTTAGTACCAGAGGACATGAAGGCCTACTGGTTTGTTATTACATCTAATAAACTAGAACAAGAGGTGTGCCGTGAGTGAAAGAAATGAACTAGTGGAAGGAGTAAACCTTTTTACGACATTAATCAAAACATTTCTTTTCACCAGTGACGATTGCTCTAAGACTAGACCGGAAGCACGGTTTCCCCTACAATTAAATTAAAAATACAATAATGACATGTTTACCAAAAGTGCCCATGTTCCTCAAGGCAACGGTGCTATTTAGCCATCACAAAGTGTAAAACATCTGCACTATATCCCTTCTTGGGATATTAATTTATCTCTATCTGCGTTCGTGAACAGCGTAGCGGGCTCCGGTCCGACTAGACCAATGGAAGCGCGGCCCGTAGACTGCTATTGAAGTCGGGCTTCCATGGGATACCCTGGCAGATTCAAGTACACTTTGTTTAAACGGCACAAAGATCGACGTTAATTGGACAACAGGCCTTTAACTCGTCATTAGTGGTCCCGTCCGGAAGACGGGCTTCCATTCCCTTGTGTCTGAAGGGACCAGCCGCCACTGCTTCTCACCCGGCGTTATGACCAGACATCCCCACATAAAAGCCCTGCATTGCATTCGACAATAAGGTGGATAAGTGTTGGTAAAGAAATGGTACTCAATATAACCAATGTCTGTCTCTGATATAACGGCCCCTGAAAAGGTTGTTGGTAAAGAAATGTTACTCAATGTAACCAATGTCTGTCTCTGATATAACGGCCCCTGAAAAGGTTGATTTCTAGAATGTCAAAGCACACGGCAGCCCCCATAGCCTTTCACATCACAGCTCGGGGTCGGCTTGACCTTGACGTGGTGAAGCAAGCAAGCCTCATTCCTAATTTCTCCTCATTTGCCTTTCTCGTCTGTCCGCCCATGCTCTTTCAATTTCCTCCTGTTCAATATGCCTCTCACTGCCCTCAGGTAACCAGTTCTCCAGTTTCTATGGATATGAACGGCCTTGCCGTGCCCACGGAGTTCCTGTCACGTCACAACTCCGACGGAGTCATCACCTTTGTTGACCCACGGTGCATCAATGTAATTGGCTATCAGCCTCAGGTGAGATAAGTTGATTACGGAGACTTCGCAGTTTGAATATAATGAAAATTCATGGTTTGAAAAGAATCTTGCATTTCATCCCACAATGAAACGACCACAATTGGAGTTTTGTGTTACGTCAGCTGATTGGGCCAAATCTTGGAGAACGGCTGGCACGCCCTTGTGCTCGGGTGTGTTTTAGTTTTTACGTGAAGTTAAATGATCTGTAGATCTCTGTCACTACAGCTTTAAAACACTATTGTAGAAACCAAATTCCGCCCTACAGTAACTGTCTTAAGAGGAAAAACAAGCCCTTCATAGGCACTTTAATGTGGAACAGAACTTTACATCGGGTTTGTGTACCATTCAGCTTTTTTTGGGGGGGGGGGGGGGGGTATAAACACATCTATGACATTTTCTTTTCACCCAAAGCCCCCTGCCCCTTCTTTAACTCAAGGTTAACAAAAGGTTTGTGCTTCATTTATCAAACGTTTTAAAAGATCCAGGAAGGATCCATTTCTCCACAGAACTGAAAAATTGTGAGTTCTCTGACACTTGACTGTTAATCTGTTTTCATCATGATTAAAATGCCCCCTGTAGCACAAGTTTTGTGATAATTCGAGAACACATTGCACTTCCCCTTCATTTGACCTGAAAATGGTCTTTATATTGGCTCATGTTCTACAGATGGCCCCTAGCTTTGCATGATCCACTCTTTACAGTGTATGAGTTAATGTGTTA
The DNA here is from genome assembly GCA_025447815.1 of Percopsis transmontana. Classification (NCBI taxonomy): domain Eukaryota; kingdom Metazoa; phylum Chordata; class Actinopteri; order Percopsiformes; family Percopsidae; genus Percopsis; species Percopsis transmontana. The sequence goes on along the minus strand of JAOEHI010022510.1, from coordinate 15,444 downwards.
ACTCATACACTGTGTTGTATGAGTGTTAACTCATAGGAAGACTAGCAGAATGGATGGAATGGTATGTTAGAGGCCTTCCTGTGTATGAGTTAATGTGTTAACTCATACACTGTGTTGTATGAGTGTTAACTCATAGGAGGACAAGCAGAATGGATGGAATGGTATGTTAGAGGCCTTCCTTTGGCCAATCACCATCACCATGTTACCATGTAGTCTTAGCAAATTAGTAAAAGCTCCATTGACTTGTCTTCTCACCGGCTGACTGACTCACCTAATACCGAGGGGACATATTAGTACATTAGGACATATCCTTGAAATAGACTGAGTGGGCGATTCCAGGTCAAATCTATGTTCCCTGGTTTTACCCATTTAACCCTCATGAGGCGAAGAGAACGGTACATCGCATTTACGAATTTAATCATATTTCCTCTTACATTTATCATTATGTTATGCTGCATTCGTACTTTACAGTCAAGGGACTGATCAAAGTTTAATATCCATAGAACTGGATATATAGACCCTTTCAGCACCTCACTCGACTGTTTGCACTTTCTGGTTAGATGCTAAACTGCATTTCGCTGTTCATGTACCTGTAAAATTTAATCTAATCTAATCTAATATCTGTATCGCTTTAACCGTATCTGGTCATGCCCTGTGTCGTAGGATCTGCTGGGGAAGGACATCCTGGAGTTCTGCCATCCAGAAGACCAGAGCCACCTAAGAGAAAGTTTCCAACAGGTCAGCAGAGTAGCGAAAGTCAAATTCAACAGCCTAGCGTTTTATGGGTGGATCCACAACAGACTGCAGTCAGGTGGGGAGGGTTTAGGTTATACCCAGCCCTGGGAACGCCTGTGTTGCAGATGCTCTGAGGCCGAGGCGCGTGTTCTCACGTGTCACTCTAAAACAGCCCTGAAGTTCCTGCGGTGGAAAAGCACCTATTGTGTTATTTGGCATCAGTCCCTTCTATACAGCAGTCACATGGTGCTGCAGAGATATTGCCTAAGTGCTTATTCTCTGGTTAGGTCGTGTTAGGGCGCCCTATTTAAACAGTCTTTATACGCTCGGAGTGGCGATGAGCCTTGATGGTCCCGGGAATTTGTTAGAACTAGGTGTTAATAATAAAATGAAGCTATTCTAGGAAGACTTACTATTGTCATGGTACTGTAGGCTATTACCAAGGAGATTAACCTTGGCGAGCTGTAATGGTGTCGGTGTCAGTCATCTCAACTTCACTAAAGTGAGGCTGCATAGGAGAGCTGTAGCCCTAAGGGGTTTTCAGAAAAACAAGCATGGTTTTCAAATCTTCATCATAATTTCTGATTTGGATATTTGAAACGGGCACATGAGCCCCATGGTTGATAACTTTCAGTCTGGAGGAGAAGCAGAAGTTTATATTTATAAATGAATAGTCATCCTGTTTCAAACATATGAGCGTGCGGGAGTCTCTACCGTCTGTGGAATCACCTGCGAGTGCCTTGTTGTTGGAGTTCGGAGCTTATTTCAGGGTAGACATGCAGTAATTAGAGTATTTTAAACACATTGTCCCGTCTCTCCTTTACTGGCGGATGAACCACAATGATCAGGATTAAAAACTATATTTAATTTGATCCGCCTGTGAGTAATTTGGTCTTATTTCATGCAGCTGTTTCTACAGTTGAAACATGCATTTAAGGTTGAATTGTGAAACCTAAACAATGCCTTCCTCCCTCCTGATTGCAGTGTGTGTTAAAGCTCCTGTCCGATCATAAAGCCGACGGCCCTGAACTCCAGGCTAGAATACTGGGCACTGGGCACACCTAGATTACTGACCTGGGCTTCCTGCTGTTGGCATGGGATTCATGCAGTACTCTTGTCGGCCCACATGGGGCCATGGCCATTCATTTTTTGAAGTTTCCCTGTCAGTCACATTTCTAATCATTTGAAAGAAATGTTTGGTGTTTTCAGAAAGTGTGCTACTGACTGCCTGCTACTTTTGTCTGGCTCTCATCCAGTTACATGCACATGCACAAACACACACGCACCACACACACACTCGTGGACACTCGCACGCAGAACAGGATATCACGCAGGTAGACATTCTCTTACTACCCCACCACCCCTGTCAAGCACACACACACACACACTCACCCACCCAAACAAACAAACATGGCTAGCAGGTTGGAACACGCTGCTTGTGCACGCGTCTTCCATTCATCTGCCACGAGTTTAGCGGCTCTCATTGCTTCACAGGTGCCCTTAGCTTTGTGCTCTCCCCACTTGATTCAGGGATTTAAAAGAAACAACAAAATGGCCCTCCGTGGCTAATCCATTTAGCATGTTCCCAGACATCCAAGGATACCAAGATAGCACTCAGCACAAGACAGAGTAGAGCTAAGCTCACATTTCCTATGGAGCCAATCAGGAAAAGATAGTCCTTAAGGACATGCTGTCTCTCCCTCTTTCTGGTGTATTTCCCTTCCTCGTACCTCAAACCTTTATTTCTCTTCATTAAATGTGTTGACACTTGAGTCAACATTGGCCGAGTGGCAGCTTTGTAATAATTGCTGTGCCCATGTCAAGAGTAATACAGTCTGGACTGGACCGCTCAGCCTGCAGAGAGCTCTGTTGGCAATAACAAGCAGCTCCCATTTCACGTCTTTCTCCGGAGGTCACAGGTCATTACCACTCTGCCCAGTGGGCCAATAGCAAGCCCTTGTGATTGTGAGGTCAAACGCTCAACCCCCCCCCCCCCCCTCCCCCCCTTCACTTCACACTCTCACACACACACACACACACACACACACACACACACACAGAGTCTCACACAGCCCTGCCACCTTCACAAGAGGGAGCTATTACTTCTCCCGCCGCCCTCTTGTTTGGGCGCAGCTCCTTTTGTATCTGCGCCGGTCAGCTGGCGAGTCCTCCCCCCGGCAGGTTATTGCAAACTCATTTTAGATCCATTTCATTTCGGGATGGAAAGGGACCGACCGACGGACTGACAGCTGACTGGGCGATGAGGCCCCGCAGTAGGAACACGGAGAGCGCCGGCATGGCACCGCAGCACACACAGAGAATTCATAATGCGCCGGGAATGGTCCGCACTGCATCTGACAACTCCAGCTCAAAGCTTAAAGCCACATTAAACACAGGGCACTTCAAACGGCCGCTAATCTCTCTACTTGAAGGCAATTACTCTAGTGGAATGAAAATGCAGGATCGTCGATGACTTGAAAATTAGTGTAAAAACAGCTTTAGGTTGTCCACATATTACAGCCAGTCTTTGTTGTTTTGGCTTACTGTAGCTGCGATTATAGTAGGATGGATTGAAAGCAAGCGTCACAGGTTCTTTCTTTTCTGCTCCCTTTATTTAATCTCTAGAGCCAGGTGGATGTTTGCGAAACGTTACGTGATTTTTAATTACTTTTGTTATAAGCATAAACTAGGAATTAGTGCCTAGTCCCACTGATAAATGACTTGCGCTGCGTGGCTATATATTGGTAAATATATCAAATGCTTTTGCAGAACACGTGCCTTTTCGCTCAACTGGCTTTTGTGTTCAGTACTGTTTCGTTAATTTCGTTTTGATGGGCTGCTCTAAATATCAAGAGTTGTAGAAACCCCAATAACCTTGAAGAAGCAATGTTGAACATGTGCAATTATTATTAATGAGCTGAGGGAGAAAAACGGCTGGTCCCTCAAGGCAACGGGTGTGCGTGCCCTCTAATGGTATTGTTCAACCCGAGTGCAACGGGGTCTTTTTAATCTCCTTCCCCCTCCCTCCCCCGGGCAGGTTCTGAAGCTGAAGGGCCAGGTCCTGTCTGTGATGTACCGATTCCGCATGAAGAACAGGGAGTGGATGTTGATCCGAACCAGCAGCTTCACCTTCCAGAACCCCTACTCGGACGAGATCGAGTACATCATCTGCACCAACACCAACGTCAAGTAGGTTCCTCCTCTGCACACACACACACCCACACACACACACACACACACACACCATAACCTCAGATTACCCATGTACCGGATTGTACCCCTCAAACGTCTGCTCTGAATATTCAGTGTTATAGTAACACTCCTCACCTGGTCAGGAATAATATTTACACTCACCACACCTCGCAAAGGAAGCAGTGTCTCTCCCCCTGATGCGTTCAGGCACCCGGCATAATATTTACCCACCTTTATTGATTTGCCCGCTGTTAACAAGGTGTGAATGGAAGGTGCAGAATGTTGCCCCCGCCTTTTCCTCTTGCTCGGGGTCCCCGGGCACAGGAACGCTGTTCTGCAAAGCTGGCTTTTTTTTATTTGTTGGTAAGTCTTTCTAGTACCTTACCGCCATTAGAACGAGGTCCCATCAAGCTATGCCCTAAAACACAAGACCTCTTTGAGGAAATACCTTTAGTCCATCTCTTAGTGTTCCTCACATGTTTTTATTTACTTTGATCACATACATAACGCACATACAGTACCAGTCAAATGTTTGGACACACTTTCCACACTGGTACTGTGGTTCATTTCATTACACAAAACTCCTGCTTTAAAGTCCAAGTGAACCCATTGATATAGAGCACATTACATGTGCAGTGTGTAGAGGAGGTGCCAGCCAGTAGGGGGCAGTGGGGTCACTGTTGAACGTGTCACTTTGTCCTAGTTGAGAGGGAAAAAAGTGAGGACAATTTAAAGGGGGAAAAAACAGGTTTACGCGGCCATTCAAATAATATAAATAATAAATACCGCTTTGATGATCCGCATTGACTCCCATTCCAAAACACCGGTGCCCCGTGCCTTCTAGGCGTTGGGTGAACCCCCCCCCTCCCCGCCACCAGCCCTGCGTGTCTGCCGGCGTGTGAGTAGAAACAGTGTTCCCGACATCCTTTCCTGCGTTTCCTCCCAGCTATCGTTGTGTGAGTTAGGGAGTGCCGAGCGTACTGTTGCTGAGAGCAGATCAGATTAGCTGTGTAAACATTCCTGGGACCCGCGCACTCCCTCCTCACACGCCAGGCCGTGCATGCGGGCGGGTGCGCGGAGAAACGCTTGCGTAAAAGCCCCTCGGTGCCGGCATTTTCTCCCCACGGAGGCGAGAGCCACGGGCCTCACTATTTGCAGAATTTATGAGGTCCTTTAAAAAAAAACATGGAATCCCATTTATCAGAGCCACACTGATTAATGGAGCCTATTGCTTCCACAGCCTGAGACGCACGCACCTCGCTTGCCTTGGTGTGCACACATGGATATGCACACGTACTAAATGTTACGGTCACTGCGTAAAGTCTGTGTACATTTACCAGCAGGATGATGAAGGTATCTGTTTACAATTACAATTAGGTCATTTAGCAGACGCTTTTATCCAAAGCGACTTACAATTACATGCTGCTATTACATGGAGCAGGGAGGGGTTAGGCATCTTGCTCAAGGATGCTTACAGGCAGGCCAAATCTGGGGCTCGAACCCACAACCTTCCGGCTGGGAGTCCCAACACCCAGACCACTGGACTATCCCCCTCTCTGTTTGTTTTGATGGAAAATTCCTGTTCCCAATCGCTCAAAAGTCCAGTGTTTTCACACTTCAGGCACCGCAATCGTGTGTGATCTCCACGCCTCTGTATAACCTGCCGTCGTCATCAGAGCCCACTGGGCAGCGCCCATACACACTTCTCTGTTGGCTATTTTGATGTTTGCGAAAACAGCCACCCGTAGCTCCGTGATGGGCAGATCCCAGCAAGGAATGGAAGCAATAGTGTGTGTGTGTGTGTGTGTGCGTGTGTGCGAGAGAGAGAGAGAGAGAGAGAGAGAGAGAGATATTGCCTGGGCTCTCTCCTGCGTCTCAGCACAGTTGGCACCTTTTCTTCAAGTCACAGGAGAAGATTGTTTGCAGTGAAAAACCGAAAATGGAACCAGTTTCAAATTACGTTTACATACATATTACATTACATATTTATATTGCAACTCACCTTTGGTGTGAAAGGTTTGACATAACATACATTAAATGTGTGAATATTGAATGTATATGCCATGTTAATATTTATATTTAGTCTTGCAAATAATCTTTTTTATTATTATTTATTATATAATTAAATATTAAATAATTTGTTTTTGCAAAAGGCGGTATTTTGCATTTGCAAAGACAGCAGACCCCCCCTTCCAAAACAAGGGAATCATAGTTAATTGATTCTTTGAAAAGCATTACATAATGGCATACATAACCAGCCATAAACGACATTAAAAATGTATAAAGTAATTGGTTAAAGACAGTGAAATTAATCTCAAACTCGCCCCACTTTTATAAACCACTGTTACTGTACTTTATGGGTTATTGTACTGCAGTCAGCTATAGGATGCTGAAAGAGATATATCGCTTTCGAGTACAACTTTTTGCATGTTAATATTCAGAAAAATTAACATCTTCTTGATGCTATGAGTGGGAAAATGCAAATTACATTTCTGCGGGGCTCTCTTCTGCTTTTGATTTTGATCGCTTTAATGCGTGCATTTACTTTCTGACACTCACACTCTCTAAAACTGTACTTGTGGTGGATGTCAACCCCAAAAGCACGTCACATATCACAGCAAAGATGACTTTTTTATCGTGGAATTTACGACCGCCCTGACATGGCGTTCATCTCCCCCCCCCGTTGCCTCCCTTCTACACACTGTAGATTTATGCACTTGGCTTGGTGTTTAGCGGAGGCACACCTGTGTGCACAGACTCTTGAACCCGGGCTCTCTTCTTCTTCGTTATGCATTAGCCCTTGTAGCCCGTGCTGTTTGGGCCGCAGAATAACGGCAAGGTCAGTGTTGATAACGACTTTATTCGCTTAGACACAATCAACCATAATCAAGCGCATAGCCAAATGGCACAGTTTAGCCTGGATATTCCCAGCCAAACTCATCCGATCTGCGGCAGGTGCCGAGCTGTTGATTTCATTGGTCGGGTTTGTCGACGTGGCTGTTTCTCCACAGGACCACTGATCGCGGGCCAGGTAGCCATCTGCAGAACCCACCGCCAAATCTAATATTCCATGTCTGGCCGCGAACAGAGACGTTTCCAACTGAAGCTCCCTCGCAGTTTAGGGTTGGGTCGGGGGAAACAGCCTGCGACCAAGATGGATGATTGTTAGGGAGAACCAAGTTGCCATGCTTTCCAGCATCCCATAATTCATATACACGACGTACTATGATGTCAACAAAAGGCGCGGCGCGCGCGCACACTCACACAAACACGCACAGAGAACACAGAAACACAAGCCCCATTACCATCATTATGTGGACCACACAGCCCCAGATGAAGCCATTGCTCATCTCCATTGTCCACAGAATGCAGTGCCAAGGCCACTGAAGCAGAAATAACAAATAACCAAAGTACCCAATACCGCATTTGCTCCTCCTCCATCTCAGCTCCCCCCGTCACTGTAGAGTGCGGAGGAGTCTCCCAGCACGGCGGCGGTTTGGAGTGCTTTCTGTCTGCCAAGCCTTTTGATTTTTCCGCCGGTTGCGTCGCACACATCACAGCCTCCAAAAGCACTCTGGCAACGCTAGTAGTGAGTTAATACCCAGGAGTACTTTTACTTTCCTATCTATATCTATTTCTTTCTTCATGGCCAGAGTGACACGGCGGTGGAGAGAGAGCTAAAGTTAGCGTATCCTCCAAGGGAGGTTTTAACAAGTGAAACAAAATGTCTGACAGACAGAATTCAGAGAGCTGGTAAGAAGCCAGTAAAAAGGCGGGGTGATTTGTCCTGCCTGTCTACAGCGCGCTAATCACCCCTCTCTAGAAAATATAAAGGTAGTCCTTCTGTAGTTCACGGCTATTTCACTAATCTCAGCGTAATCATTTCTCATGAAAGAGACATGGCAGCTTATGATACTTGGGGAGGAAAACATGCTGCAAGGCTTTTGAAAATAAGTGGCAGAAATAGCTTAATTTGTCCTGCTTTTCTGTGTACCAGTACCAAATGGATGTATCGTGTTTTGTTGCCAAGTTACTAATGGTCCATAACAACTCTGAGAGGGGGCAAAATGCCCACTCTAAAAGTTAAAAACTCTTCTTAGAAAGAGAAAAAAACAGATTTGCCACCATGTTCTCTGTGTGACAATTGAAAACATTTGTGCACCCACTTGCCTCCCATTAAATCCAACACTGTTTCTTTCCTGTTCATCTCTGCCATGTCCTGATTCTCCCTCCAGCTGTGAACTATGCTAAATATGAGCAGCTTGTCATGGGTTTGTTTGTGCCCCCGTAGTGTAAGAGAACTTGCCATAGTCATTAAAAAAAACTCACAGCCGTCAATCACACACACAAGCCTCTCCAAGATGAAATACCAACAACCTGTTTATGTCCCTGTTTATGTTTATGTCGACATGATGCCGTTGAGTCAGGTGGGTTTTGGGGAGTGATGTGGACACGTTACACTCTGTGACATGACGTGCGGTCTTGCATTGTGCAGGCAGCTCCAGCAGCAGCAACAGGCAGAGCTGGAGGTTCACCAGGGACGGGACGGACTGACGGCCTACGACCTCTCCCAGGTAGCCCCTCTGCTTCATCTGCGTCCTATAACCCCTAACCTGCTCCTCGTAGTGCGTAGTAGTAGTAGTTTGGATAGAAGCGTCCGCTAAATTACCTAATTGTACAGTAGTGATCCGCGGATCGCAGCTACAGTGTATCATAAAAATGCACTCTGAATAATAGTCATTAAATAATCATTCAAGAGGAACATGTTAATTACATTCTCTAAAATATATTAAAAAATTTTTGGGTCCAATTGCAGGGTCCATAGGCAGCAGTGGGGGCAACAAAAAAAAAGATTAGAGAGAAAATTAAAAAAGGAGAATTTAAAACCAAAACAAAGGAAGTAGTAGGCAGTAAAGGTCTGCATGGGAACCACGGTTAACCATTTAGTAAAATGGTTAACCGTGGCGAGTCACGTGCAGGGTATGTCATATGCAACAGCTGCATGGTTTTATTTATTTCAAACCATCCTGCTTCAGTGTAATGTGTTACCACGTGATCACCCCTAGTATCCCACTGAGGGATAATGTGTGATCGGTGCAGGTGGTGGATGATTTATGCATACATGAGGCTTCGGACAACGTCAGAGCCCGATCCGCGCATCACTATCGTACACACGTGTGTGTGAGTGCAATGTTTTATCACTTTAACTGTGTCACACCCCCCACTCACCCCCAAACACCGTACCAGGTGCCAGGGGCCAGCGTGGGCGGCGGAGTCCACGAGGCGGGGAAGAACATCGACAAGACAGAGGCGCTGTTTTCCCAGGAGAGAGACCCGCGCTTCGCCGAGATGTACACCGGCATTTCTGGCGGTACGACACACACACACACACACACATACACACACACACATACAAAAAATACTATTGCGCCATAGATGAAAGTCGTCTGTCAGGCAGGTCATTGAGAAACCAGCGTAACATGCATACATGTGTGTTGACAGCGGAGATGTTTTTTTCTGAGTTGTTGCTTTTGTGTGTGTGTGTGTGTGTGTGTGCGTGTGTGTGTGTGTGTGTGTGTACATGTACAGCGGGTGATAAGAAGATGATGGTTCCGTCCTCCACAGCAGGGGGGCAGCAGCTATACTCCCAGAGCTCCCCCTTCCAGCAGGGACACTCCGGCAAGAGCTTCAGGTACGCACTACTGGACATGAAGATGACAGTTGATAGCTTGTGTGTGTGTGTGTGTGTGTGTGTGTGTGTGTGTGTGGATTAAGGTTTAGCGTTCACAGAGGGCTTCATTATCAGTTGATAATTCCTTTAAATGGGGAAAAATAAATAAATAATAGGGATGTAACGGTATTTTCAATTTCGTGGTATCGCAATAACAAACTTGTCTCCTATGTGTCTGAACCTTGTGTCTGAACTGTGATTGGTTGATGGAGTTGCAAACCTGATACTTCTCAGCGGAATGGTTTTATGGTTTGAACGTTTGGATTCAGTAAGAAAATGTTATATTCGGATGCGTTGTGTTACTTTCAAAACAAGCATTCAAATATTTGGTATAGCTTATCGCCAGAGTTGGATCTCATTTCAGTACAGGCATAATTATACTGTAATCTACAGAACGATCAGGATTAAAATCTTTTTATTGACTTCCCTATTCCCTGCCTTCTGTGAGTAATTTAAGTTAACGTTATGCAGCTGTGTGATACAATTTATACTGCAATTGCCTTTGTATTACGAGATATATAGAAAACAGCTATTTCCCTCCTTTCTCATCGTCAGTACAGCACATTGAAGGGCCCATGTGCACTCATAAGCTATAGCTGACTGAACAATATCATCGTGGTCACATGACGGTATGAAAAGATATGTCTTACGGTCAAAAAGTGTAGTTTTTTTTAGCCGCAGTGCAGAGCAGAATGGAGGGAAGTGGGAACTACAATTCCCATCGACCCATGTGTGCCCATCATCCTTTGCGCTCCGCTACCGCTACAGATCATGTAGAGCGAAAATAGCGAATGTAGCTTGTGGCGAAGCTAAAGTGAATCTTAAAAAGTGTGGAAGCATTTCGGTTTCCCCGAGACAAGAAACGAGACAGACAAAATAACATAATGCAGAAACTGCAAGACTGTGATGAAATACATGTCGGGGTAGAATTAATACCTAATATACGTGGTAGGTAGGTAGTAGCATAGAGAATGTTAGAAAAATAATAGATGTTACCTTTGTCAGCTGGTGAAATTATATTATTTTATAACAAGGAGTTTTAGGTCATTTGACCCATCTCATACCATACCTCTAAGCAACAGTTATGATTAGAGGATAAAGAAAATAGGACAGGATATGCGATGGTTAATTTGTACATTGTTGTAATGTTCAATCATTGTTTAATAAACAGTTTTGGAACTTTTTTCCAAGTCTTCATTTTTGTGTTATTTTTTTTAATATCTTTAATATCGCAATAAATATCGTACCGTAGACTTTATACCGAGGTATTATCGTACCATGAGATTTTGATATCGTTACACCACTAATAAATAATCTATGGTATTGTTGGCAGCAACAGATTGTGGGAGCATAAAGCACCAAACGTGAGGTGACAACGCTATAAAACATCCGATGTCTATGACGTCTGATAACCCAGTTTTCTGGACAGTCTGTCAGCTCGACAGCTTCTTATTGTTTTTTCTATTTGCATTGTGTGTGTGTGCAGTTCCTCGGTGATCCATGTCCCGGGTGTGAACGACATCCAGCCGTCGGGCTCGTCCAATCAGAACCTAGCGCAGATCTCCAGACAGCTCAACCCTGGGCAGGTGGCCTGGTCGGGCAACAGACCCCCTTTCTCAGGACAGGTGAGCAGGCCTATGCGTGTACATGTGCACACACACACCTTTGTATTTGTTCCACATTGTATCATTCTCTGTATCGCTCTCTCTCTCTCTCTCTCTCTCTCTCTCTCTCTCTCTCGCTCTCCTCTGCTATTTGCATCGCTAATAGTCCACCATTTGCCCTGGTTGTCATGGCAGCCCGGCAAACTCTCTCTGCTTGCGCCTGAGTCCGTGACTCAAGGGTGCCTGTTAATAGATGCAGTGTGTGTGTGCGTGTGCGTGTGTGTGTGTGTGTGTGTGTGTGTGAGAGAGAGAGAGTATGTGCGCGTTGAGCATATGGTTTGTAACAGCCTCATCTATCTTGCTTAGTCTGCACCAGCAAAGCATGCCCAGAGATAGGCCAGGACAATAGACTCGCGCACACACACACACACAGAACGAACAAGCTATTTCCTAGCACCAATTACAATTCTACCACCAAATACAACCGTTAACAATGTAAGGGACATTCATATTTCTCTATTGGTGAGAGTGGACTGTTGTGTTCCCACTCTACAGAGCACCAAGGCCCAGTCCAGTCCGTTCGGCATCGGTTCTGGCCACAGCTACCAGGCCGACCCAGCTTCCTACAGTCCCCTGTCGTCCCCAGCAACCTCCTCCCCCAGCGGCAATGCCTACTCAGGACTGACCAACCGCAGTACAGCGTTTGGTAAGACCTGCGCTATGTGTCTGAACCTTGTGTCTGAACTGTGATTGGTTGATGGAGTTGCAAACCTGATACTTCTCAGCGGAATGGTTTGACGGTTTGAACGTTTGGATTCAGTGAGAAAATGAATTTGGATCCAGTGAGAAAATTACAATTATTAGTTATATTCGGATGCGTTGTGTTACTTTTCAAATATTTGGTATAGCTTATCGCCAGAGTGGGATCTCATTTCAGTACAGGCATAATTATACTGTAATCTACAGAACGATCATGATTAAAATCTTTTTATTGACTTCCCTATTCCCTGCCTTCTGTGAGTAATTTAAGATAACGTTATGCAGCTGTATGATACAATTTATACTGCAATTACCTTTGTATTACGAGATATAAAGAAAAATGCTTTTCCCCTCCTTTCTCATCGTCAGTACAGCACATTGAAGGGCCCATGTGCACTCATAAGCTATAGCTGACTGAACTTCAGTCTAGAATAAAACGGGGTAGATTTTCACATTTGGATGAAGATGAAGGACTTTAGTCATGTTAGATGTACATCGCTGTGAGGACGTGTCCCCTCCCTGCACACGGCAAGGCCCACACACACCTTGGGTGAGGAGGCTGGGGCCAGTCAGGGCCAGGTGGGGCCAGGCACAGGGTCAGCCATCGTGCTCCAGCGCTCCTGGAGCAGGGGCGGTGTTAAGGGCCTTGCTCAAGGGCCCAACGGTGGCGACCCAGGGGAACAGGCAGGGACACAGAACCATCCTCTGGCGCTGGGTGGCATCACTGGGTGGCATCACTGCGTGGCATCCCCTGTTTGAGCCCCGGTTCCCAGTGCAAGGGGGAAACTAAAACTAGACACTACAAATCTTATTTTCTCCCCTGCACCTTCTGCATCGCTCTTTCTTCACTGTAAATTGACTAGGCTAGTCTCTGGGCTATAGTTTATTCCATAGGGAACTCAGTGGTGTTATTTTCATTTGCTTGTTTGTATTATTATACATTTTTATACAAAGTGCTCCATTATTATATATTTACCATCAATCAGTCTTATTAGTCCTACAATTACAATTGTTCAGTATAGTTCCTCTTGGCACCCACATCTTGACGCCTGCAGTTTTGTTAGGTTAGTGCTTCTTACAGTTAATTCCTTCCGGCCATTAAAGACCAAACCTGAACTCTAGGCAACAGTTACATGAATGCATAAATTATACAGCTCACACTATTTCACACCCTAATATATAATAGTGAGAAAGAATTGCACCTTCTGGTATTACAGTTGAATGGCTCTGAGATGTCATCTGTGTGCATTCAGTGCAGCTTGACTTGCAAACCCATTGGCCCTTTGACTCGGTGAAGCCCAGGGTCCTTTTGTTGTACAAGTACAAGTGTAATTAAATAGGCGGGAGGTCGGACCGTGCTATATTGAAGCTCCCCAACGAGGAGCCCATCCAGCACCGGTACCCCATTCACCGCTCCCTGACAAGCTAATCTTTTCCCTCATGCAGTGTTAATAGCTCATTCAGGCCAAACTCATTGGGCCTTGAATAGCTCAGCAATGCCTATTGGCCGTTTTAACATCAGACTTGCTCAAATGAAGCAGGCAACACTGAGGTGCGTGAGTAGTCTGAATTACTTTTACTTACTTTTACTTACTTCTACTATTTCCTTAAGTTGGAATGAGGTCATCTGTCTACAACTGGAAAGATACATTGCACTTCATATCTGTCACGATTAGCGTGCACGCTCTGTGCACGCTGTCCTGGCTGCACACCTGCGGGGGATTAGCCCCAGACAGGTGCACCTGCTTAGGCTAATTGGGAACACTATTTAGTTTCGCCAACAGCACTAGGTGTTGGTCATTGTTTTACTGCTATGCAACCGTAATTTGTGTTCGTTCTTTATTAAAATAGGCTGTATGCGTCGTTCCTCTGGCTTGCACTTACACTCGCCTACTCTCCACGCATCGCTATAATATCGTTCAATTTCATTACAATATTAAATTATAAAATACATATAATATAATGTAAATAAAATAAAAGGTATGGAACATGCCTGTGTGTGTGTGTGCATCAGTTCCAAAACGGTTGTCATTCAAAAAAAAAAACAAGAACAGTTGGTCGACACTGCAAAGCTCTAGAAAAGGCGTTCCACCAGTTAAACATACAAACTCCTACACAGCTCTGCTTGCCGAAGAAAACCTACACACTAATTGAATCACAGACATTGGTTTTACATTCCCTCAAGCAGCTGTCATTTCAATTTAATGTGCCTCAATGCCATAAAATGCAGAAACTTAGTTTTGTGATATATAAGGAATCTATTATACACATACAGTATACATGTATTAAACACCCTGAGCATTTTCCCACTAAAATATGTTAAATACATCCCAAATTTGTGAACAGAGTTGGATTAATGATTCTCTTGTGATTAAATGCACTGACATGGACTGTGGTCTTAAAGACAGAAGCTATTATAGAGGCTTGCGATATATACAGTACTTCATACCGTAAGGTCAGGTTATGAATACTGTTCAAATGAGTGCAGGGTAAATTACGTGGCTCAAGGTAATTTAATCTCCTGTTCCTGTGCCTGAGACACACACATACTAGCCAGGTTATAATTGATAAGCCTAATATTAATAGTTACACTTTCTCCTCTCAATATCAATATAGAACCCTGCAATATTGTTTATTCCATACAAATGAACTAGAGAGTTTTTGTGTAATTCTTGTGACAGAACATAAGCTCTGAAATGCACCAGGATGCACAAGTGAGAACAATAGCCTCTGTTTCCCATTCCCAGTGTTATGATACTGAAAATATAATTGAACAAAATTGCTAGTTTCTGGGCATTGCTAGGGAAATCTATTTGAGTTAATCATCTAATCATCACTTAATTTATAAATAACATCAACAATGCTTGGAACAAAATGTTCTGATCTCTACAGCCCTCTGAAAAGAATGAATATCTGAAAGAATGAATACGGCTATATGGAAAACATTTTAGAGGCTAAGCAGCCCTTTTTTTTAAAGACATTTTGCCACAGTTAATTGGTACTTTTGACTGTCCACCAATGGCAAAACCAGCTTATTGGTACCAGTCCCAGCTTCCATTAAAATATAAAAGATTTACATGCAAGAGTCATAATTCATATTTACAGACGTACATCTTTGTTTCATCAAAACCCAGAGGACTTTTTAGGTCTGGAATGTACAATTCCAGTTCAGGCACTTGAAACAGCACTCGTGGTCTCTTACTGCCAGCGTGTCTCATTACGGCAAACAGTTTTGGTATGCATTTGTTTTCCCCTTTGTTGCCTCTCTCCACTCCACACTGCACTCGGCTAATTACCTTTCCTTCTCTGTTTTTAATGTTCTCTCTTTTGTCCATCCATCGCTTGCTTTGACCTCTCTCTCTCTCTCTCTCTCTCTCTCTCTCTCTCTCTCTCTCTCTCTCTCTCTCTCTCTCTCTCTCTCTC
>JAOEHI010022481.1:0-27157 GCA_025447815.1 Percopsis transmontana | reverse complement strand
CGTCGTGGATTTATTTGATTAAAACCCTGAACCCCACTGCCTGCCTGCCTGCTCCCTGTTTGCATTTGGGTCACCACTCCTATACACCGCCGTGACAAAGGGCCCCTCTGTAAGCTCTCTGATAGAATTTTTTTCACAATAGTATTCCGTTTGTCGTATAATTTAATTTATGGTATATTTCTGATCCAAAATGTAAATATTGTATATCTTAAAGCAAACACTAAAACTGTTTGATACTGCAAATTAGAGTAACTTGAGAACACACTGAGAATACTACCATTCGGGACGGTGATCAGCTTTGTAACAATGAAAGTGAATGGTGGATATAAAGTACCGCTCCAGTTACAGTTAGGGGAAGATGATTATTTTTTGCTAAACATCAGAGTGAGACTTTATTTGAGGTAAGGAAGCTACAGAGTTAACACAATTTCAATTGGGCTTTAAGAAAAACAATATGACTTTGAAAATTCAGTTTTGGAGTTAGCAATCACATTACCAGACAATTTATGTTTATATATCCAATATAAACAAAGCGTTACCATAGCAATAATAAATCATACCTCATATACTATATGTATTCCCCACTAGAGATTAACCTGATTTATAGACAATGTTTGTGAGAATGACACTTTTAGAGGTGGACATTTTTAGCACGATAAAATGATAAAATAACCTCTTTGCAACATTTAAGACTTCTAACTTAATTTCAGTAACATAAAAATTACAGAAAGTAGATGGCTGTACAGTGTTATCGTTATTGTTTATCTGTGAGAGTTTGTATGTGTATTAGTGTACATATTCATGCTATGCACTATTAACATATATTTTCAAATTATATCGACACATAAACCTGGAAGACCTTTATAATGGGGTACAAACATGGAAACTTCCAATTCTTGGGTCCTTTTGTTTAGAGGTATTTTTGATTTGCATATACAGCGTTGATTTTTTTGATTTGCATATACAGCGTGAGCAAGTCTGTAGCTGCATATCCTGGCTAGGGAACTGTCATCATAAACATGACATGTTGGAAGGATAGACACTACGATATGCAGAGGCACAAAACTGCTAAAACAGCCTGTCATGCCATGCTATTTCAACTGTTGTTAGAAGGCTAACTTAAAATCTTCAAATTAATTAAATGGAACCCATTCTCGACAAATGTTTGTTACAACAGGAATTGTAAAGGTTAGGAGGAAAAGGAAATGTGCCATCATGACCAGCATCGCTGCAAGAACATCGGTGTCCTGGCGGTCCTCCGGTCCTCCTTCAAGGCTTCTTTCAGATCAGCTTTAACTACTCCACTTCATCAGCTGACCTCTGAAGAACTCTCTTTCCCTTTTCGTCTAAGTCTTAATTCAGTCTGGAGTTCAGTTCAATACCGGTGAGGGTGGTGGAGTGGGAAAGTAAGAACTTCCAAGACAGGAGAAATGGCTACTGCTTACTTGTGTGCAGAATGCTGGGGGTAGGTCTGCATTTATGTCCTCGCTGTTTTGTATATGTGATTGTTATTAACTCCTTTATCCTCCCTCTCTTAGTTGCCCTTAGCCCCACTTGACTGAATATATCCACCATCACTTTTCTCTTTTCTTCAAGTGATGCCGATGTTTCCCGCTCCGGGAAACAACATTGCTGCTACCTTATACACCCATAACTGTCAATTCTAGTACATGTGGCAACTAACAACTGGTCATCTTCAATTGTCTGAGAGCACCTGTGCTTCCTCAGATGATAAAATGTGTGTTGCCTCTATTGACATACTTAACTCTGGTCTTGAGCTGATTTAGTAAACTGAAGTATCCACATCCAATTATTTCTCCCTCCTCAGTTTAATCTAAAATGCTCACTGGATCCTTCTGGGTTATAGCTTTTGCTACTGCTGTGCAGTCTTTGTGTGTCAGGTTCAAGGAGTGTTCCCTCATGGAATCGACAGTGACTTTCACCATGTGCTGGTGGCCTTCTAAGAGGCTCTGGCCTCTTACCAGCATCAATTGCTCTTCTGAGAGCGGGCCTCATATTGTCCTATGGCACCTGGAACCTGTCCAACCAATCCCTGTTCCCACACGGAACGGTTATTTGACTGGGGTAAGGCACAGTGCTGGAGGAACCAACAGTGTCTGCTTCAGGTGAAGAGGTGGCTGACTAGGGACTTCTTGAATCTGCATACAAATCAATGTAAGCACAGAAGAAAGTATAATTATATATAATAATAATTATATATATGCTGGTCATGATGGCACATTTCCTTTTCCTCCTAACCTTTACAATTCCTGTTGTAACAAACATTTGTCGAGAATGGGTTCCATTATAAACAGATTAATATAGTGAGAAAATATTCTGCCTAAAGTTTGAAATTTTAATGGAATCATTATCATTAAGATATAATCCAAATTTGCATGTAAACAAGATACCTAAAGATGAAGCTATACTGAAATCTCTGCACTGAATGGGTGTGACCAGATGTCTAATATCTTCCTCTTTAATGAACTGTAGATCATCTGGCCCTCCTAACTTGGAAACCAACTCACTGACCACTGCTTCCAATTTCTCTCTATCTAGCTGTGGTAGCACATTCTGTATGGGACTCTCCATAATTTAGTCTTTTACCTGTCACACATAGAATGGTGCATGGCAATCAAATGGAGACCACACTGATTATATGCAGGCAATGGATAGTAATCTGCAAGACTGTCCACGGTCACACACTTGTATTAGGCATCATATGTAGTACTTTGTAGACAGTGCACTCCAAGATCCACAGGCACTGACTGATACTGCTCATCAACAAAATGCACACATGACTGATTGATCAGTATGAGCACAATGTTTCTTAACTTGTAGCCTATGTCATTTTGGTGAACTACAACAGCCATGCATCTTTTGTACAGTGTCCCTTTGAATGTGACAGAGGGTGTTTCAAGGCCTTTGTGACTGACAGCCCTCTGTAAATCTGGTATAGTTGGTCTTTAACTTTGTTGCTTCCCCTATTTGAAGCATTGGAGGAAATAAGCTGCCAGCATGTAAATATGCTTGCAACTGGTGTCTTTCAGCTAAAGTACTGCAGAGGTTTTTAAAGTTATGCAGTTTCCTTGCACACATTAAAATATCTCTGCTTGCTTTCAAAGTGCAATGTCCACAATCGAGCTTCAAGGGAAAAGAGGACAGTATAGAATCCACTTCTAACATTGCTTTTATTCAACCTTATGTGTGTAGATTTTCACTTTAGGCCTGTAGCTTCACCGGCGAGGCAAACAGGACTTAAAACAGCTTGTGGGAAAGTTAACTAGCTAGTTATTTTCTGTTTTCCTTTCAGTCTAAATAAGATTGTGAGAGAGTGCCACTTGCACATTTGCCACACAGATATAATGCCAGACTACATCCATGCCAAAATTCTATTTTCAATTTAACTTTACAAATGGCTAACTGTCACTTAATGCTTTACCCACACCATATGGGATGAACGGCCCTTGAGGAATAAACAGAAACATAAGTAGACTATCCGGTTCCTTCCCCTCAGTGCACACAGCTAGGTAGGTTTATGAAGCATACTCTTTTTATTTACTACTGACTACCACAGTCAAGTTGGCACAGCACAGGTTCCTTATTCTCTGCTCAGTCTGCTGAGTAATGAAGACTGTCTCATCAGAATTCCCTTGCAAATACACAGAAAGTTATTGTATGGTGGCACAGGAGGCAATTCCCTGTCTCTGTACACATACTACTCCAAGTAAAGTTCTGCTCGCAAATGATAGAATCATTTGATTATCTGTCCTATTGCATCACACTATAGCACAGATCTTCTTTGTACTTCTTTGTACTGACCAATACAATACTTGCACCTGTCACATCGCTTTCTAGTTCCTGGTGCACCACTATGGGGCTATCACCTCATTCAAATCAGTAGACGATTTAGTCAAATCAGTAGGCCTAAAAAAAAAGTATTTTAAGGCTTATAGCTAAATGTTCTTATTGCTAAATTGCTAAGGCTTCATTCATTATTCATGGTAAGTGTACACAGATTCGAGTTTCATGTTCTTTTTTTCTCCTAATTTTCTTCACTGTAATTTTTGTATCATAGAATCATAACAGCCTTGTTAAACACTCACAAACGCAAATCATTTAAACTTGAAAACAGTGAACATGCTAGAGTTGCGACACACTTGTTAGGTCTTTGTTTTCTCAATCTAACTTAATCCATCCTGTGTTAAAAGATCAGTTGTGTGTGCGTAATCATTAGTGGAGAAATCTCCTAAGGGTGACTCATGCCAGCTGTACCATGTGATGTGTTCATTTGCCTTTTGAACATCAAGCAGGAAGAAACACTAGAACACAACACATTAAATTACTTATGTTGTTTGTACAGCCCAATGTGACTCACTGCAACACAATCTTGGTATGTAAATATTGTCATCCATGAATCATGAAACCAAAGTGTGCAGGTTTATCACACAAATCACACATGACTTGAAATTTTCTTGAGAAAAGTTCCTTTCAGATTAACCCTGTTATCCCCCATTCTGCCTAGTTTGCCTATGGCTTTAACAAGTCTAAAGCTGCCTTCTCTAGATTTGTCAAAGCCATCTGCAAAGTAGACAAAGTACTGTATATACTGCAACATTATGTGAATGGAAAGTCATTACTATACAGTACATGTTTGTATGTCAGCATAGTAATATACAGTACTTCTACAGAAAATATTCAAACACATGTAACCTACAACAGTATAATCTCAATATCTATCTAAATCTCTTTAGAATTTAGATTTTTCACAAATATATGCACACACACGTTACATACAGATACACACTGTGTTTCACTTTGGTGTATGTAAATGGTGAGCCATGCTTATTGCTTAACACAATACATAATTAACATTGAGCTTTAGCTTCATAGGAAAATGAAGAGTATAGAATCCTATACAGACACCTATACACTTCTACCATTGCTTTTTGTTCAACATCAAGTGTGTAGATTCTCACAAAAGGAACAGGTAGGGGTTGTACTTGTTACATAATGCTTTAATCCCCTGTCAAAATGCTATTTTAAAAGCAGACACATCCTCAAGGGCATATATGGCCATGCTTGATAAATCTTGATACAGGCCGATGTGCACATACACACAGAGAATGTACAAATACAGACATGTAGGGTAAAATCCGAATGTATGTTTGTTCTGAAAAGGTTTTCATGCGTACTGTATGTACAGTTTCACCATCCCACTACACATTGTTAAAGGATGATTAGAAACCTATGTCAGAGACACACAAGTCAACAAGAAACATGCTTTTACAAACAAAAATTATTTGTGACTCATGAACAACAATTGGACATGAACATGACCAAAGTTTCATTAGGGAAGTTAAAGAACTTGCAAACGGATGTTTTGAGTTTTTATTGCTAATTGGACCTCTTGATTGAAGTTGGCTGGGGCTATGCCACATATTTTCTGAGATCATCCACAAATTAGTATACACAGTAGGGAGCAGCCTTGTAGGGTTTAACACACACACACACACACACCAAAAGTAGAAAATCCAGTTTGTCTTTCTTAAACCTTTGTTAGCAGTAGTTGAACTAATAATGGCCTTAGGTAAAAGGTACACTCCTCTTTTTTTGTCTGGAAGTATGCTTGTTGTTGAAACCAGATTTTCAAAAATGTTTTGGTATGAAACCCACCTAGTGTCTAGTGGATCGCATCCCTGTCTACTCCTCCCCCTACAGAGCTCATAGCCCCCTATAACCACATGTACAGTTTTTCAAAACCTAAACAGTGAGTTGGGGAGGGAATTGGAATCAATCGAGAAGTGTACCTTTAACCATAAATACAATACAATGTCCAGCAGTAACAAACAAGAATGGAGTACTATATATTTTCATTGGAGTTAATAATAATAGACACTGACAGAGAGAGATTTTGTATAATTTAGTCTGTCTTTACGAAGACAAAATTACAAGGCCGCTTTCTTCATCCTCCTCTTCCTCTGTCTCCTCATCTCTGGTTTGGGGAACGGAGGTTAGAAGCAGCGTGTCGGCATGCACTTCCTCATCATCCGATTGGACCACAGGTGTGTCCGCCCCATCCCCGCTGGTGTTACTCGACCCCGATGACGAAGAGGACATGCGAGACTTTGACCCTCGGTGACTTTCACTTTGATGTTTTGACAGCAAGTGATCCTGATATACACCCTCTGCCCTCTCATTATCCTCGTCTTTATCTTCTATCTCTGTGGTTAGGCAAACACATTTAGTAAGTGTCCCATCCTTTTCTACCAGTTGCAATTAATTCAACGTTTAAGGTAATTCTTTGGAAATTATTATCTTAGTTTCGAGGTTTTTTCCTTGTATTTCAGCTGTAGTTTCTCTGTATTTACATACTATTCATCTTTAGTAATTACCTAATAATAGATTATGATTACTATATATTTACCGGAGAAATACTTAGTAATTACTTTGTAGTTTTTCTGTATTTACATTACCTGTGGTAATTACAGATAAGAAACTATAACTTACCATATATTTACCAGCTATAAACCTAGTAAATAGGGGACTGTAAAAGGAAGGGTTACTGAAAATTGAACAACAACATTTAAACAGTCAAAAACTCATTGCGAGGTCACATCGGTGGTGGGATTTCTTCCTCCACCAGCTGTCGTACCTGGCATCGGGGATACAAGCGCTCCGTCATCTGCCGCCGAGCTGGAGTTAAGGAACACATCAAGAGCCTCCTGGTCAGAGATTTCCATAAGATCCATTTGTTCCAGGACATCCACATTCACCTCCATAGAAGAGATACTACCCATCGGGGCTGCAGGATACAGTAAAAGCATAAGAAATAAAAAGCTACTGCGGTACACTGGGATGCACAAAACATTCCACCAGCAATCTATCCTTCCGAAGTCCCCATGTTCACAACTAGTGTCAAAATTGAAGATACAGTATATACAGTATCAACATGTGTAGGGCAGGCACTACTGAGGGAACTCACGTTTCCTGCAGTCAATTTGCAGGTGTGTAGAAGAAAGGTAGACATCCACATCCTGCTGGATGACCTCTTCGAAGAAACGCTGCCGCTCTCTCATTTTAAGCTGCTGGGCAGAATCATTGTCCAACGCCCTCTGAGAGTTGTCTGTCTCCGCTGAAACACGAAACATTACATATTCCCAAGTATTTACTGGCAAACTCTTACATGGGCCCTTTTTCATGAATCTATAAGAATAGGCTACTAGCAGGAACATTACAAACATGGTGTTAAAGGAGGGTAATCATATTTATTTAGGTCCCCTGCAGTTGCTTAACAGGACTTCATACTGCATTATCTTCCGCACATCGCTGACAGGCAGGGAGCGAAAATATCCTGCTCTACATCACAAACTGTGGTTCAAACATCTGTCCTCCTAGACCTTGGTGGCCTCTTTACTGTGCAGGTTATGAAATGTCTTGGACATTGCATATTTGAAGAGGTACATGGGCCTATAGGCGATTGTCTATTTTCCTTACAGTATATAACTATTATACTGTAGGCCTACGTAAAATTATGGTTTCAAAAAAATGTTTCCCACAGATTTGTGGGGGAGAGCAGCGAGAAAGGAGAGCCAAATGAGGGATGGGAAGGCAGTATGCAGGAATAGAATATCTGGTTTAAGGCACATTTCAAGCGCTGACCTACAGTAGCTAACTAACTAACCAGCTGTAGCTGTGTAAATGTGTAATGTGCCTGTCCGTGCACACCATAAACTCTCTCACTGGACTCACTGACGCTCATGTCACCACATGTTATTTGTGTATTTTGTAATTTTTGCTGTGTGTGCACCTAAGAAATATTCTGTGTCAGATTAAGCTGTCACTGTGTTAGCAATTTGATCAACCGCTAGCCTGTCACCTACATGCACAATAATAATTTAGTAGGCATGTTAGCACATGTTGCTACGGTTCAAGTTGCATTTATTTGAAACAAATCTGATGAAAAACAAGACCGCTCACATTTACAGCCACACAAACACCACCCACCACACAGAGCTTAATCTTTCTCACTGCTTTTGAACCTGTCAATCACTCAGGAACCATTGTCTCCACCTGAGCCACCGCCTGAATCTGTCATCGAAGTCTTGTGAGTTATTTCAAACAAGATTCGTGTTCTGTAACACTACTATATTCTGTAAATAGGCTTAGTGTATGGGTGGTACATTTCGGCATTTGGCCTAAAGGGACAGCAGTGTGTAGACATGAGCACCATAGGACTCTGCCATGGCGATGAAGAGACCTCAATTCATGATGATGATGAAACTGTACAGCGTTATGTAAACTAGTGTTTGGACCCTCAGGCCCAAGCTACTACATCCACTGGTCTCTCCTTGTTTTAAGTCGCGCTCTAACTTTTTTCTTTCTCTGAAAGTAAAAATTCACTATGTCAAGTTGAAAGAGCCTATGGATACGACAAACCCACGCATGTCTCCGCATGTCTCCGCATGTCAGTTCCTGTGTAGGCGAACCACATGCATGTAAAGCGCTGACTCATCGTGATAACCCTTAAGATCCTTCAGTATCCTACTGCGGGGGAGGTGGAGGAGGTCTCCATGCACAGAAACTAATGTCATGCTAGCTACAAGCCGCGCATGAGGCACAGATGGAGTGAGTAGCCTCTAAAGCAGTGGTTCTTAACTGGTGGGTCGTGGACGTGTGCTTCGGCTCACATCCGCAACGTTGTTTTGTGAAATGAATTATAATGATTTGGAAATAAAATTACTTTTGGGTTGTGATTTGATGACCAAGGGCAAATGTGGGTCTTGAGGTTAGACCAGTTTAGAACCACTGCTCTAAGGGGTATACCATCTGAACTGGGATCATCAAGCAATTGTTCTTGATGGTATTGTCTATATATAGTACATAGTACATAGCTAGTTGACAAACTCGAACAAGGTTTGACAAATGATTATGAGCAATTTTATGCAATGATGCATTGCATAATTTATCACTGTCAGTGAATGGGCAACTCTATACAGGTATATAGCCTCTAGGTGAAAAAGCAGTATGCGCTACTAGGGCATTTAATCTTGTGAGATGCAATGCTTGGACCATTATTGAAGGTTACCAGTATTTGTGCCAATGTTTTAAACGTTTTGTCATTTAGGTATAGCAAGAATAAATACTGATGGAAAAAAGAGTTCTAAGCATTAAAAACAAAATATGACTGCAACCATTCAAAGCAGTCACATTTAACTAGGTCACTGCTTTAGGCTAATCTTAAGAACAGGGGTCACATGAAGAGGATTTAGGCGGGTCAAGAAAGACAGCACAGCTGTAAATTGCTTTGTCAGAAAAACGTTAGCTTGGGATGTCTAACCTTCAAATGAAAGAGACATAAAAGAAAGCAAAGAGAAGTTACAAAAATTTATGGTTTGTCTGCTGCTCCTGCAGCGGGTATGCTCAGATTTATGAAGTCAGCTTGGCCAGCAGCTCACAATATGCCACTAACAAATAGACTTACACAACCACGGAGGAACTCTGTATTGCTTACAAGGAGAAACACAATATTTCTTACACTTGGTTTCCAAAAGGGGATCTAAGGTTGTATGTGTCATATGTGGTCAACATGTATGTTATATAGCTAATACTGGGGTATAAACTCTTTATGCCCCAGACTGACTCTGTTGAGACAAACACAACAGATTTGTGCATACCATTAGCTGGATAGAGCTATTTTAGTACAGCTGATGGACGATGTCCTGACATCGCATGACACTGGTGAACTCTAATGAGCGCTATGTCATCTGCCCTGAAATCCCTGTTTTATCTTGGTCCACACTGAACCGTAATTACCCAAAGCTTTCTTACATAACACTGCCTACAACCACAAACCCTAACACAGAAATGAGACCCATACAATGTCGCATTAGTTTGCTTACTGTATGTGTGTGTGGTTGTGTGTGTGCATGCTTAACTGGGTCTGGTTTCCTATTATTCAAACACATTAAAATTACATTGTTTACTTTAATGCACATGGGTGTTTAAAATGGGGGGGGGGCTGGCATCCAGGGACACTGGAAGTGGGGGTGCTGCAGCACTACCTTTGAGTAGTCAATAAAAGACTTAAGAGTAGCATTTTTTTAGTAGTAAGAAGTCATCTATGTTTGTTTCTAAAAGGGTTAAAATCCACTCAATTTATTCTCTTAACAATGTTTTGATTTAATTTTCGAAAAGTAACTCTCATTTCTCTTCTGGGGATTACGCACAAACGCAAGTCCAATGTAAGTGTTCTGCCGTCTGCTTATATTTTCTGCTGCCTAACATCGTACAAAATTTAATTTAGAACAGTGATTAAATAGCAGGATTATTTTAGTTGTTGCTATGGTCTTAGTAATTTATTGTATATATGTTTTTTTTGTTTTTTTTTTAATTTTCATTATTATTATATGATCTTCAAGATATGAAAACAAGTGATAGGTCTGCAATGCTCCAGAAAGAATCTCAGGGTTCTCTCAGGGTTCGTCGTCAGGTTTAACCTGTTTGCTATCATTATTATCATTACCGCCAAAGATCCGTGAGAGGACTGTTGGGTTTTGCTTGTGTTTGTCTTGAATAAAGGATTTTGAGGATCACGTTACGGACCTTACCAATCCCTTACCTCTTACAGCTTGCTTAAATTTCTATACCGGTCTTTCTTAGCCCCTGTTTTTATTTTAAATCAGTGCACATCGATTTCAGTTGCAACATCGTCAATGTTGTTTCTGTCCCTCCTTTCGTATTCGAGCGTTGGACAGCTCAATGCCTTTTTTTCAGGGCACTGTGGGAAGGTGGAACATTATGAGCGATGAAAACATGCAGTCAAATTAAACCCAGGCTGTATTAGCGGTGCCGTGTCGTTGCAATGGTGCATTCATAGATCAAGGTTCCTAGGAGCTGGAGGCAGGGAACAAATGTTCCTATTGAAAGACACTATCACATGGCCCACCGTTCAATCCCCTTGGGGTAAGGGGAAAGAAATCTCATGATCATCTTTGCCTTTTCATAGTGATAGCAGAAATTGGTAATGGTGTGCTGTGTGTATATATATATATATATATATATATATATATATATATATATATATGTGGGGACGGGGGGGCAGAGACAGAGTGATAAAGAGAGTAAGAGGGAGGGGGTAAAGCAAGAGCGCTGTACAGCCACTCAATCAATGTGACGGTTAACAGCCTGGCAGACAACCCCCCGTCCTCTTTCTCGCTTCTCCTGCAGTGCCTACTTCCCCCTCCGTGGCTGTCGATGTCTCACCCCGCTCTAGGCATTCTGCGGCCACATCATCTTTGAGTATTACTGCTATTATTTACAGAGGCTGTCCCACTCCTTTTACCCTCCTAAGCCACAGTGGTCAGTCAAGCATGAATCATTCATGTGTGAGATCACTGCACATCAAGCCCCCCCCCCACGCCCACACACACACACACACACACACACACCCACACACACAAACATGCACACACGCCAACTCACAGTGTCTGTATATTTCGCGCATACTGTGCCGTACGGTCAGGCATCCCTGGTCAGTTGCAATGCCAGTGCCCCAGCTGCCCACATGCTGACACCATCAGCCTCAATCAGCCTCCACGCTGCAAACCCCCACCTCATAAGCGAGCTGGACTGATATAGCTACTGTACGCCACAGCTAAAGAGCTGTTGAAAAGGACTGGTAACCTGGGCGTGAATTGAAATGCATGGTGTAAACTTAGTAGACATTAAGACCTATATCATTACAATTTTCAACTGTCATTGTTTCTCAAAAACATACTTCCGACACCTCTATGAAGCTGCTCGAAGTCTCCACTGGTAGTACGTATTCTCAAGTTACGCCAGTCTAGAGAATCGAATTATTGTAGTGTTCAATTTAAAACATATTTGCATTTTTATTCTGGAATGGTAGCAATAGAGCCCGCCAGCCTTATATGGACTTATACTGAGGTAATTCCCTCACTGGTCTAGTAGTCAATAGTATTTTACGCATTCATTCTCAGTCAGCTTGGCTATTTATGGCCGCCTCTCTTTCCAACAAAGCCGGCATGAGGGATGAAGTCTCTGACTGAATTTTGTATTCCCATGATCATTCCCAACCCCTTCCCCAAACCCATTAAGGCACTCCAGCCACAGCTAAATGCATAGATGACCTCCAGGCTTGCCCACCGCTGCCTATTAAGGTGAATCCAAGCAGGCTATTCACACATAGTGCTTTTACTGTACCTCTCCACCTCTGCATTACTGTAATATAACAGATACACACATATATGTACATGCGTGCACACAAATCCTTACAAACATTTTCATTAATTATAGTAGAGCAGAATGAACCAAAGCCTGCACATTTTATCCCCTGAACCACCAGTTGTGCGCGATGCGAGTTGTTGTTAAACTGGAATTAAGCCAGCTATTTTTTACTGTGGTGGGCAGGTACCTGTCAGCTTGTCCGCCGTGTGTTTGTGTAATGATGGGCCTCCAGTGAGATGGTGGGAGGAAGTAGTTGTTATCCCCTCAATCTGTGTGATTACTGTACCGCAGATCTGTGTGCTCAGCGATGCTACACTGTTGAGCTAATGTGGCTAATTACGTATAAACACTAGACTACCTGTTTTTACTTAGTTTGGTGATTTTATAATGATGAAATGCTCTCCACAGGTTTTTAATCCACAGGTTTAGTTCATCAATGGATATCTTGGTAAAGGATTGAACTGCCCACGAATGAATGAACCCTTTGAGAATAGCTTCATTAGCACTGTGTAGCCTGAAGCACTATTGTACAGCATAACAAAACCAATGAGCCTCTAGATTACTTCTTTTGGACTACATGAATGCAAAATTGATGTGCATACTGCAGTACAATCTTATCGAGACATACTGCTGTCCAAACCACACAGGGCATGCTAAACCAGTGGTTTTCAAAGTGGGGGTTGGGACCACCCAAAAGGGGTTGCAGGATAATTTTGTGAGCTCACAAGATGATTTTGAAATTATGAAATGTCTTTATTTTTATAATGTTCTAGCAAATTTCATATGTTCTTATATATGTTCTAAAGGTTATACAACTTATTATTTTAGTTGTATAACCTTTAATACACCATTTGCTTTCAGCTTCATTATATGAAATTGTATTAACTCATTACTTAGTTCAAGTAAGTAATTAGAGTACATCCATGTGAGTTACTTACATGCCAGACGCTTGCTGTGGTTGGTTGATCCCGTAGAAGACATGATCCAATCAATGTGAGGACAACGGTGGAGAGTACGTACGTCTGCAGGTTTTGTTTCCGTCCCCTCCTGTCAGGGATTCAGGACAGGACGGTGGCGTGTGGAACGATCGGTCATCTAGTCATTGCATCTGTGGACTTTGGTGCCAAGAACCTGGAAGAGCAAGCAGGCTCACAATACCCCTTGATCCTCCCGCTCCTTCCTATCCTGTTTTTGCTTCTTTCTTTTTTTTCTGGATCCACTGCCTCCCTCCCCTCCAATGGATGGCTTTGTTGATCTCCCTAGGTTTCCCTCTTACTACTAAACACTTTCATCCCAGTCTCCTTCTCTCTCTCTCTCTCTCTCTCTCTCTCTCTCTCTCTCTCTCCCTCCCTCTCTCTCTCCCTCTCCCTCCCTCCCCCTCAGTCAGGCTGTGTAATGTTGTAGAGATCTGTACAGCTTAGGGTAAGAGTGAGAGTGGGCTACAGCATTAAGGCCTGTACCAACGTGACACAGCGACACAGCCAGCAATGGGATAACGCTGGATCAGGAGTAAAGGCTTTTACGTAATGTGCAAGAATATACCAGGATGACATCTTTGTCTTCTCTCCTATCCCGTGTGCACACTGTAGCATTTGGACAGAAGCCCTGGAAAAGGATCGCAGTGTTCTTAGTGTAATGGAGAGAAGCAGTTTGTAGTGCTGACCTCATAACCTCACTCTTTGTGCACTGCTGCAACATCAGCGTTTTGCAGTTATTCATAATTCATGCATCTTTTGGATAGGGCAAGTGTACAGACACATTTTGCTAAACGTGGCGTTAAAGCTACAATGTTGAACTTTCCATTTCAGTAAACAGACTTAACAGAGCATGGACAGCTTGTGGGCCAATGGGAGCGCTTATATTCAATATAGGTATGCCTGTCCCCTCTGGTAAGCCAACCGCTAATTTTTGACGTAAAGACGCAACATGTGTGCCGCGTCGTGTCATTTTTGTGTGAATATCTAGTCACCAGCTTCTATCAGAACTGCAAATGGAAAGGATTTAATGAATTGGCACTAGGCTTCATTATCATTGCATTAGCTTAATCAGTTATCAATTTATATACAGTATAAAAAAGCCAGCTAGTTTCCCTTTTGGGTTCCTTTATCTTTTCCGCAGAATGTCTACTTCTTTTCCTCACACAGCATTCTAGTATGTTTAGTTAAACCAAGAATCCTATTATTTATGTCATATTCACCAGTTAGGCTGTAGTAGTACCTCTTAGCAGATGGCAGACGGCTCTCTGTCAAATTTGGTCATCATTTTTGTGGGTTTTTTACCAAGCATGAATTGCATGTATACAGGTAACACAAATTTGTGTACACACACACATACAGTACACGAACACATATGCACACTCTAACTCTCTCCGTTGGGGGTGTTAATAAGCACTTGAGCATCAGTGATTCTTGCAGGTCCCGACTTTCTATAATTAAAGATCTCTAACAGGCATTTACATAACATCCACAGGGTGAAGAGGCTTCTAGAGGAGGTTTCTTTTTCTAACCGCCAAGTCTTGGCAAAAAAAAAACACCTTGTAGGCCACAGAAGATACAAGGGACTATTAATAAGGTATGATGTATAGTCCATTCCCATACTGTGATAATCTATGAGGTCGGCGGTACATTTGCGGCTATATATAAATTCTTCCAGCACAACAGTTTCGCAAAGCACCTACTGTGACATCTGACTATCTTTGCATGTAATTACTGTCTTTATGGGCCATCACATAGATTATAGCATGCTGGACAAGCCAGTTGACATTATCAGAAACACACAGGAGTTTGACAGCATATGCTGCTTAAAAGATGGAAATTTGACCAATAAAGAAAACAGAATATTTGCCAAAATATTTGTTTTTCTGTTATTATTGTAAATATGTACTAACATATAACGTGGTTCTCACAAGTACATACCTTGAGTTAGATCATAGATGCATTTACAAGTGTATATTGCCATCTAGCAGTAAGCATGGTGTATTACACTATGCAGATGGCATAAATGCCAGGAAAACCTGCGGTTTACAAAATAGCATGAGAGAAATGTATTTAAACGTATTCATAATATAAGAATATTAATGCAATAAAGTTGCATTAATATTTTTATGAATGCAACTTTATTGCATTTATCTTTTCTTTTTGTCTCCTCTTTTGTGTTTTGGTAAACAAGGCAGCAGTTAGTGGCACAGGGGGTAGAGCGGGTATCCTGGCGACCTGAAAGGTAGCTGGTTCTATCCCCACCTCCTGTGTCGAGGTGTCCCTTAGCAAGACACCTAACCCTTACTACCCCCGATGTGTTAGATGGCGCCCTGCGTGGCTGATACCACCATCGGTGTGTGAATGGGTGAATGAGGAAATGCTGTACACCGCTTTAAGTAACACACATCTCTTAGAAAAGTGCTATATAAATGCAATCTATTACCATAAAAGAAAGAAACAGTATCAGACGACAAATCTTGAGTAATTTTACCGGTGATCCTTATAAAATGGTGAATTCATTCAGTTTAAAAAAGGGGGGTTTCCATAGTGTTCAACTGTGCCACTTCATCGTGGGCGTGTGTATGTGTGTGTTGCCAATTGCTTTGTAAGCTGTATCACTGCTGGCTTCCTCTTTGAAACTGTGTTGTCTCAATTTGCTGCAGCGTATTCTCTGATGTGGCTTGTGAGTCATGTTGTGGTGTACGCTCATACACACAAACATACACACAGACACCCGTATATCCGCACATTCACACACAGCTCATGGTCACTACAGTTAGCATTCCTTTTGCCTTTCTGATTTACTTACCTTGCGTAAATAATTATATTGTGTCAATGATAATAACAACAAACCAGTCCACATTACCCAACATTCAAAATGTACTATACAATATGAAAAAGTGTAGTGAATAAAAGTAAATAAATAAATAAACACACATCATATTATTTGAACAGTGGCAGAAAGAAGAAAAAAAAGAAGTTAAAAAGCCTTTTACCTTACTGATCACAATGTGGTGTATGGGGATAATCTGGGGGTCACCATGGCAACAGACAGCCACGTGCTATGACCACACATTCACTCACACACACCCTTTCAGCCAGACTTCCAAATTCTGCCTCTAACCTTTAATGTTACACCGTATTTAGACGCCGCTTGCTAAAACTGACAGGGCTGAGAGGCGACAGTACTGTAGCAACGTTTTTGTTACCAGCGAGGGGAGTACACAGCACTGCCGAGGTGTTAATTAGCTGTTGTTAGCATAGAGGCTTCTAGAATTGTGTTGGCAACAGTTGAGAGAGGCACAGCATATTCTGTATTTGTATGTGACCAGACTTTGTGGGGAATGTGCCAAAGTTACAGACAGTTCCCTCGAAGAGCACTAATGCCTTTTATCAGCTGTCATAACTTGAGAGTTTGATTCACATCAACCAGTTATGGCTGAAATAACATGCTAAATTGAAGCGAGCAAGTTATATTTGTAGAGCAAACTTGGTGACAATTATCTTCATATCACTCTATACTCATCAGTCTATACTTGTAGAGGGTGGACATTAGGGAAAAACAATATTGTATGCCAGTGGTCTACGCCAGCTTTCACCCATTTAAAAAAAAATCTGTTTTTTTATGTAGTATTTATTATTGTATTTTCTTATATAGATGAGTATTTTTTATTTTTTATTTTACTTCACTAATATATTTTTTCAGATCTCAGTCCAATACCTATACAACTCTGTCCTGACAGGAGAGGTTAGTCAACTTCTAGTCTATACTACACATTTTATATGCGATTATATGTGGTTGTAAGTGAGTGTGTGAAATATTTTGGTCCTCCCAAGAGTGGCTGACACAGTGTGTGTGTGTGTGTGTGTGTGTGTGTGTGTGTGTGTGTGACTACTTTTAGGGTCACATGATGGTTGTGCTGTCAGTTTTGCAAGTGTGTACAGTGTTTTTCAGTGTCTAAATGAGGCTTGGTGACTCATGTGGAGAGTGCAGATTGCTGAGGCCAGCAGCCTGACAGTATCAGTTTGACTTGTCACACTCCGCTCCACTATCAATATGCAACGTATCAACTTGGTATTTTCTAGTGGAAGGAATCACTCATTGGCCCCAACACACGCACACGCACACGCACGCACACGCACACGCACACGCACACACACACACACACACACACACACACACATACACAACACTTGTGTCTACAAAGGCCTAAATCATTTGTTTTCCGTTGATTGCTTGAATGTTACACTGTGGTAGAAGTGTCAATAACACATCTGAAAATTACTGGGACGGAGGGTGCAGAGACAGGTCATGTTTCTGTTGTTTTACGTGTTTTTTTCTGCACTTTTTCTTTTCCTTTAAAAAAAAATCAAACTTAAATAAGAGATTGCCAGTGTTTCAACCGTGCTGAGAGGGTATTTGATGCCACCATAAAACGGAGGCACCACAGACACTTAACCTCACTAGAACAATTCGCGGGGTACATTTTAGATTCTCCTCGGGGGCAGGAACAGAGAAGAAGGAACAGAAGGTTGTAACAAGACAATGACAGTGGCTGGCGCATGATAAACAACACTTTCAAATAGCTCTTTTTGTTTACTGTACGTCTCGTTTTTTGTCTCCTTGGGGTTTGCGCGTGCAACGGCTTGTAGTTGAGAAATAAAATGACATTGGGGGAGGCTTTTATGGGCCACGCATTGCTTGGGTATGTGCGCTTGAATGTATGTGTGAGCACGTGAGTCACACACCACTCTCCAGCCCCCCCTGGGCTTACAGTTCTTCTAACGGCCGTCTCTCCACTCCTCTACTGAGCACTGAACCCAGTGAACCTTCTGCTGTCTACAGCCTCCCCCTCCTCCATCTCGCACAGCATTCCCTCTCTCTCGCGCCTCGTCTCCCTCCAGCTCGCTACGGCTACATCTATTTCTCCTCCGCGTGTACTCCCTCGCTCCCTCTAGCCTAATAGATGTCAGTAGGAGATGTGGAGGGCGATCAAGACAGGTTGTTGTTGATTGGGGGGAGGGGCATCACCATCACTGGCCCTTCACTGCCTTGGAACACACACACACACACACACACACACACACACACACACACACACACACACGCAAATACACACACAAACACACACACAAACATACACACACACACACACACACACACATTCACACAAACAGGACAACGAGCAGAATCTGTGTCATCGGTACTGGGCTCTAAACTGGGCTGACCAACAATCTGTCTGTTAGTGAATGAATGTGTGTGTGTGCGCGCGCGTGCATGTGTGTAATCTAACATGTATTGGGGGCCTTGGATAGCAAAGCCAGAGGATAGGGGGCATGCAACCCACGGAAACCCCTGCTCTTCCAGGAAGTGCGAGGGGCCGTTTGGGGTCTCTGGTTTTTCTGTAACTCTACCCCCACGTAGGGTCACGTCATCCTTGGCCCCTGGGCTGCAAAGTGCTTGGATTGCACATCTCCACCTCGAGTTGTGGAACTGAAACACACTATTAATAAGCCTGGCCAGAGAGAGTGAGTCTGCGTGCTGGGCACAGCTTGACAGGCCATCGAGCTGGGGAGCTGGTAAACTCCAGTGTGTCGCCCTGTGTCCGTGTGTATGTGCGTGTGCGTGTGCGTGTGCATGTGTGTGTGTGTGTGTGTGTGTGTGTGTGTGACAGAGAGAGGGAGAAGTTAAACCATTCAGAGCAATTCCTACTATGGGGAGAGACTGCGTGGGAGGGCCAGATAAGGCGTCCTGCATCCAGCAGGGACATCCAGGGCTCCTTTCCATGCACCATCTCGCTGGACAGCAAGAGTCTTACACCATGCACTTCCACACGCAACACGTTGGTCCGTGGCGCTCAGTCCTGCTAAATCCAAGCTCATCAATGTATTCCTGTGCCGTTCTGCAACGCCTCCTTAGGGCAGGACAGCCTCCCTGGACGGTGAGCCCCTGACACACGCGGCCGGCCAGGTCACTGATAGCCAGGCTATCAACGGCTAATCTGGTATCAAACCAGCGGAGGGGAAAATGCTCCGCCATCCTGTGCCTCATCCATTATTCACTATTCACTGAATGAAGTTGGTACAGTGGGAGCGCTCAATTATACATGAGAGACGGTAGAGAGTGAGCGAGGTTGAGAAGAATACAGATTGTGTGTGCGTGTGTGTGTGTGTGCGCGCGTGTGTGTGCGTGCGTGCGTGAAAGAGAGAGCGAGAGAGAGAGAAACCCCCGATTGCATGCAGCAGTGCTGCAGCATGTCACTGCACATTAGAGTGGCGTTCAGGAAGTGCATGCACACCGACGTACTCGATGGGCCTGGCATCCTATCGCAGCCCAGCACCCCAGTGGAGGAGTTTGAACGTGTGGTATGATATAGCGTTCCCGGTGCAATTCTTTGATGATAGCCAGGGATAGACGTGGCGCAGCACGGAAGCCGCTGTTCATTTGTGCGAGGAGAGCATCGGTGCTCATGGCTCATAGCGAAACTACATTTGATCTTCTAACAAATGTTGAACTACTTATCAGTCATAGCAGTAGGGCGCATTGGACCGAGAAACCAGGATGCACAATGGGTTCATTGCATAACACAACTCCCTCACAACAACTTTCTGTTTTACAGTAATTAATTTTTTAGTAACTATTTTTAATTATTAATTATTTTTTTGTTCTCTCATGTAGTGATTGGTCATCTGTGTGTATATTTGGCTGCCTGTCTTTGTTTATCAAGTTATTTCAAGATTTTTTTTTTCTTGGCTTGATGAGCATAATTACCATCACCTCTTATCCTTTTCCCCTAATTTACTTTTATATATATATTTATATTTTTATTGTTCGGCTTTGTAGTACTTTGTTTGGATTGATAAAGTGCTATGTAAAAGTTTCTAATAATAATATTAATTATTAATAATAATAATAGCTGCATATATTGCTGCTGCAGTGACCAAACATCTTCAATGAGACCACTTAAGTGTCACATGAGCTAAGCACATTGTAAATGAAGCTAAGGTCAAAGATCATGGTTTCTTTCTGTTTGCTGCCGTTCAGATTGTCTCTCCTATTCGCAGCACTGAGAAAATGCCTGTCGATCAGTAATGCAGTTTCATAACTCCAACTTGTGGTGATGCTGCAACCACCTGCAGTATTGAGGGGCTGTCCCAGACATACATGCGCACACATGCACGTGCACATGCAAACATAGGCACACAACCCTATATGCGCACATATACGCTCAAATGCAAACGCACACCCGCTAATGTCCAATGTTGTTTGGTTATTGTTTTCAATGTGCACTCATTGTTGAGATTGGTTTTGTGGCACTGTGATTGGTGGTGCGTGAGATTATTTTTCTCTCTTTCCATCGCATCACTACTCGTTAAATGTCAGATATTAGCTTCTGGAAACATGCTGTGTTTGTTCCGTCTTTATTTGATGTGTGTGTGTGTGTGTGTGTGTGTGTGTCTGTGTGTGTGGGCAGAAAGGCTGTTTAATGTGAGTCAGATCCAAACCCAGGCTGGTCTCTATCACAAGCGTGTGGGACGCGTCCAGATGGCTGCACCAGGACAGCGCAAATGTCAGTGTGATAATGAGACCACAGGGCCTGTTGAAACACAGGTAGGGCCCTGGTTTATTCAGATACATGGAGTGTGTGTGTGTGTGAGAGAGAGAGAGAGAGAGAGAAAGAGGCATTGTGGTTGTATTGAAGGCAAGGGTCGCAAAATCAATACTCAATTACCTTCTTATCTTTTGTAATGGTGGGCACCTAATAATGTTCCATATTGTAGTAATAAAATAATATTTAATATTAACAATTATTATTATAATAATCTGTATAGGGAAAAAGTCAAATTAAACTTTAGATAAACACATCTGGCCCAGAGAATGTAACTAGTTCTTAAGGACTACTGACTATAAATCGTTCTGATATTTATAGAAAAAAGTGCTTGTTCATGAAATGACACACAAACACAGAGGCATATGAAGCCAGCTTGTAGCTTTAAAGGGCAAAAGATCAAAAAGCAATGGTTTTAAACAGTGGTTTAGAAGTGGTTTAAAGTCTTTGACAAATTTTTGAATAAATTATATTTTTTATATTAATAAAAGAAAAATGAAAGAAAAATATTGCTATAGAGAGCAGCAGGAGGAGCAACTGTATCTTTATGTGGTTTGTCCCTGGAACCTCGTCCTTAGAGACATTTATGCTGCCCTGCGCTGAACGACAAATTTCCCTACTGCATCCATTTGGGAAGGTTGTCGGCCATCACAGGTCAGCACTCAGGTTCGGGGTGGCCCTGAAACGGCAGTTGCCATAGAAACAGGGCACACGAACGAAGAATTCTCCCGAGTGGCGCGCGGTAACACCTCACTCTATGTCTTGAGTTGCACATCAAGTGTGAAAGCAGCAGTGCAGAGTTGTTGTTTATTTAATTTCCTTACAAATCAGAAAGTAGTCTCTCTCTCTCTCTCTCTCTCTCTCTCTCTCTCTCTCTCTCTCTTACATAAACCATTTCCCATTTGCTCACACATATTTTCTATGTCAGTAGCACTCACATCACTTATTTAAGAGCGTGTGTGTATGTGTGTATGCTGTAGGTGTCATTTCAGCTAACCAGTGCAGTGCCTGACAGGTCCTTCTAATAATGAATACTGCACCTGGTCAGCTAAAACACACAAACACAACATGTGTATCAGTGTCTGATAGTAATCCACTGACACCATTCGGATCCAAGGCTCACATAATGTGTGCGTGTTTGAGTGTGTGTGGGTGTGTGCATGGGTGTGTGTGTGTGTGTGTGTGTGTGTGTGTGGTTTTCTGCTGTCTACTGTGCGGTGTGTTTTTCTATGCGGTGATCTGTTATAGTGACAGGGCAGCAAGTATTTTTAGCCAGTGATAAAGGACAAATAGTAAAACAGGAAAGAGAGAGAGAGACATGCACACACACACACACACACACACACACACACACACACACACACCGATGGGGGGAGGGGGGGAGTTGTGGCAGAGAGAAAGAAATAGAAAACAAGACGGGGTTAAAAATGGGGGGTAGACCAAAACTATCTTTGTGTTGCTGACTTGGTGCTCCCATGTTTAGAGTATTTATAGATAGCCCATAGCATGTACGCACTAAAAACCAACCACCACCCCCCACCCCCAATCACCCGCACACACACACACACACACACACACAAACAAATGACACTCATTTAATACCACACACATTTAGAACAGAAAAAGCTAACATTAACTTGCTGAACAGAAACAGTGTTGGCGAAGGGGAGCAAATGAGGGTATTAAAAGGACAGAATGGAACGATTAGGATGTGAAGACTTCAGAAAAGGAGAGGAGAGGAGAAACACGCTACTGGATGGTCTTGGCCCGTTTGTCACGGCAGCAGGTCGGGTTGGCGTTGGCCTGGACCTTTTGTAACAATCCTCTGTCTTTTAACACAATGTCCTCCTGTCTCTTTCCCCGGGCCTGTTCCCTGAGTCAGCACTCTGCCCCAGCTCCAGTTTCTGTACAGCGGCCCACCTCCACCGTCTCATAGGACATCACGCCAGGTCTGTGTGTGTGTGTGTGTCTATGTGTGTGTGTGTGTGTGTGTGTGCACACGTTTACCATATGTGTGCTTTGTGTCTTTCAATGTGACTGTTTGGCGCCAGATTTTCATGTTTTACAGAATGTCTCAGTTTGAATTTGTTTAAACATGTGAGTGTATGTATCTCTTGTGTGTGTGTGGTGTGTGTGTGTGTGTGTGTGTGTGTGTGTGTGTGTGTGTGTGTGTGTCCGCCGATGTCTTTGTGGGTAAAGAGCTACAGTAGCATTTACATTGTCAGGTCCCTACACTGTCTTATGCAATACGATATTTTTCACTTTGCGAGTAACCCTGGATATTTCTGTCTGCTCCAGCGCTGCACAGCTCCTCTCATCTCCGGCGGAACACTCCGCATGTGGTCGCTGTCAGGTCACAACCTTGTATCTCCAAAGTGATAATCGACGTCTCACGTCTCACAAATATACAACCTGTCTTTTTTTTTACTCATTTTCTTTTGAATAATTTGCGTGCATTTTTTAAGACACACACTTGGTTTTGATAGAGTTACCTGAACCGAAAGAACATGCTGGGTCTAATTGTTCATAAATAAGTGATAGTTCACTGTTGACACGCCATCAATTGACTACATGACTATACAATTTAATTTTTAAATCAAATAAATAAATAATAATAACACAACAACAACAGCAATAAGAAGAATAAGAAGAATAAGAATATTATAATACAAAAAAGGATTTCAAGGATTTCCATGGTGTTCTACTGTGTGTGTGCAGGCGTGCAATCCCATGGATGCTACTAGTTCTGCTAAAATAACCCAAAAATAGCTAACTAGGGAGTTGTGCAGTAAAAATGGAAAGGACACTTCAGTAGAGGAGTAACTGACACGGTATGAGTCACTTTCACACCAGCACACACACTAGCATACACACTCAGCTCACAAATACACAGTCAACATACACACAGTTGCGTGGCAGGCCCATACTGTATACACTCCAACCGTGTAGAATATGAATCCATTAACACCCACATGCACTCACAGAAACTCTAAGGATTTATGCATAATAACACAAACACACACAAATACTCACAGACACATACGTGAAATTGTCTCCCATTTTCTTGGTTGCCGCTGTGTGGGGTTGTTTGTTTTTCTTTTTTCTTTCTTTCTGTGTACCGTTCCATACAAATAAGAATCAAAGATTCTCAGTTTGGCTTGAATATGGATCTGTAACAAATGTGCAAAACTCCATCTTAGGCTAAGTTCCGTTTTCCTCAATGGATTTGAGTGTTTCATAAGTCTTCTTACTCTCCCTCCCTCCCTCTCTGTGTGGTTTCTGCCGGACTCTAGTATTAGTGTCCGTCATTCAGCAGAGAGCTGCATCCTATTCAAATACGGGATTGTACGTCGACCAGGTCAAGTTACACAAAGACAGCCCCCCACTACTGTGTCAGTGGATGGACAAGGTGTCTCAACAGCCTCCCCTGGGACTACGTTTTGGCCATCTGTCCTTCACTGATCTCCTCACCTGAGTCTGGAGGTGAACTAGGTGAGTGTGTGTGTGTGTGTGTGTGTGTGTGTGTGTGTGTGTGTGTGTGCGCGCGTGTGTGCGTGTGTGTGTGTGTATGTTGGAGTGAGTAGGAAACATTCCGGGAAAAATGTCAGTAGGAAGTAAAATGTAAAATGGCTACCGCATATTCCCGGCTGTAACCGCACAACCTGACGTTGTGTCTATTATTGTTTTCCTTATGGAGAAAGCATTGTAACCGTAGAAGCGAACACAGCCGGTGTGGTTCTATATGTCTTCGTATGTAATGTAAAGATCAAAAAACGCACAGTCATACGTCTCATTGAGGCTGTCCTTTCTCAACCATCGCAGTTTCACATATTGGGCACATTTTCATGGGACAGCGCAGAAGTCACGCGCAGGGTTATTTTTTTCCCCCTCGTACTACAAGTCTACTCACGATGCTGTCGGGAGGACACGACATAGGGAGAATGCAGAAGTGAGAGTGACTGAGAGAAAGAATTTGAGAGGAAATGATACTGCGCTGCTTAGACTGTATAGTGCCTGATGATCACAAGAATAATGAAAACATGCACATGCACACACACACACACACACACACGCATGCATGCACATCATGTGATATCGCAGCAAGTGCTTTAAAGTCACCCTCCTACTCAAAATCTACTTTATCCACAGAGAATCTCGGCTGCCATTACAGAACCTATGAGCACATGATTTAATATATTTGTCTATTAACTGGTTATTAATTTGACTGGTGTTTGTTTGTTTGTCTGGCTGTCACAGGCAATAACACACTACCACTGGTTGGATTTGTCACAATTTGGGGGAGAAAGGTGTTGCAGCATATCTAAAATTATAGTAAAATCCTATTGTAAAACAAAATAAAATAATTACAGAATTACAGAATTATCTATTCACGCTACATCATGAAACATTAATACCAGAGGTAGAGATTGGAGTCAGTTGACTAGGACTCAAGCCTGACTCAAGTCACAATTTTATTTATTTTAATTTCATTACTCTGGTGACTTGAGACTTGGCTTAAAACTATGTGTGAAAGTAATGACATTAGTTCCACTGGTGTATGTTTTTTTTTACACTGCAGACCTGACTAGAGACCTGACTATGACAAGGACTTAAGTTCTACATTTAGACTTGGGACACACTGTGTCCTGTAAATATATATAATTTGAATTCTGCCAAACCATTATTTGTTTACTTATTTATTTGTCTGTTTGTTTCTTGTAATATTAGTATATACTCTGTTTTTATGATCAAATTATAACATTTTTATTTCCTTTTTTTATTTATAAATTAATTCTGTATAATAAAAGCTCCTGAAAAAAAAGAGACCACTGCACTTTTTTGTAAATATAATAATATAAATATAAATATATTAAATATAAAACACATTATATAAATAGTAAAACCAGATAAACTGAAAAGTATGCACTGGTCTCAAATTTTCTTCCAGAGCTGTAAATTATACAACCAATATTTGATAAATGATAAATATATACTGAAATTCATATGAACAAGAGTGAAAGTAAAAACATATACGAGATAAAAGAATGATGTGTCAAAGGTCAAGGGGGTAAGAAATACACATAATATGTCTGTCTACATCCATAATGCTTCTTTTCTAGCTTTAAGCTTTCTCCTTTTTCAACTCTTAATGCAATATCAAGGCAAACATAAATGTTAAATGTGGTAACTAGCACAATATAATGTGAATAGAGGTCATGACTATACTGGATACTATGAATCAGTAATCAAGTATTAAATAAGTTCATCAGTGACTTTATACAAAAAATAAAATATACATTTTAATTAAGGGTTCAATGGTCAAGCATAGATCTTACAACTCAGATTTAATTTAGATGGAGTTTAACCATATATATCACATTTATTTTTGTATTACAATATGTCCTTTCATTTCCCTCAATGAAATGATTATATGTCAGCATTTTATATTATGATTGCACACATGTATAATTAAGGGTTGTTAATTAGTGAGACATTTCACAAATGATTTTACCATTCATATTTTAAGGTCTGTATATGAATAACATGTAACAATATAAGTTCAGTTTTGCAGCCAAAAAGAAAACAGATTTATCCCCAAATTATCTATATTTTTGATTTATAGTAAGAAGAATGAAGCGTTTGCATAAGGTCACATGCCTATGTAATGGCAAGTGGGGCAGGCTTTACAGTAAAAAACAGCATAGACTTTTCTGCTACAGCGCCCTCGGCACCCCCGTGACTGGAGTGGTTTCATAGATAGATGTGTGAGGGGTCCTTAGAGGTTTTCTGCTTGACAAGAGAAGCACATGATGTTTGTGGAAAAAGATTATGAACAAGTGATGAGTTTTATATTCAAATTATCTCATTTTGTAGCACACCACTTGCTAAATTGCTAAATAAGAAAAGAAAAGATTTAACTGTAAAATGTAAACATTTTACATTTACTATACTATTAAAAGTAGCTAGCTGTTAGCATCTACAACTTTCATTTATCGTTGACTCCTAGCTGTGCTACTGTACTCTGTCCAGCGAAACACCTTTCCCAGGGTTCCTGTGGTCTGTGATTGGCTGAAGGGTTAGAATTTATCCAATAGCATGGCACAGTCAGGGTCCACTACACAGAAGGTTAATGAGCGAAAGCTGCTGGGCTAACAGCCAAACACGAGCCAACGCGCGCCAACGCTAATACTC
The DNA here is from genome assembly GCA_025447815.1 of Percopsis transmontana. NCBI lineage: Eukaryota > Metazoa > Chordata > Actinopteri > Percopsiformes > Percopsidae > Percopsis > Percopsis transmontana. The sequence goes on along the minus strand of JAOEHI010022481.1, from coordinate 129 downwards.
TCACAATCAACCTGACTATGTTACTAAATGAGAGATTGGGGGTAAATGGGGGGGGGGGGGGGCATGGTGAAAATAAATAACACACAAGGGTTATAATTAGGGTAAAAAAATTTAATAATGCTATAAAGG
>JAOEHI010022470.1:0-27160 GCA_025447815.1 Percopsis transmontana | reverse complement strand
TCTATTACATGGAGCAGATAGGGGTTAGGCATCTTGCTCAAGGATGCTTACAGGTAGGCCGACTCTGGGGCTCGAACGACCTTACGGCTGGGAGTCCAACACCTAGACCACTAGACTATCCTGCCCCATTTATTCATGCATATATATTTCCAACTAGAGTTAGTGTGTGTTTTGTCTATGTCCAATAAAATTATTATTGTATTGCATTATTTCTCCGTTGTTATATATACCAGAGATATTGTCCCTCCTCTGTGTCAAGTCTCACATTTCAGATTCAATTAGTCGGATTAAGAATTTTATTTTGACTCATTAATAAATAAATAAATACATTCTTTATTATCAAATATAGTATAATTATTTTACATTTGTGATCAACCATAGTTGTTATAATCTGTAAGAAGCGCTTCCTTTTGCCTTAAAGACAAGGTGGTGCTCCAAGGTTATTAAAACCTCCTCATCACTAAGCCCTTTTGTCAGGTCGCTGCCTCGAAAAAGCATTCTCAAACTGAATAGGACTATAAAGATAATCTAGGTACCAAAAGAAAGGTAACACCGGTGAGATTTCTCTTGTGGTAGTATCAATGTGGATGTTAATGGGTCAGAGTACATTAAGCTAGAACATAGAAACAAATGGAAGATTTAATTTTCGCCTGACAGAAAATCATTTTTTACAATGAATATTTTATTGAAATTATGCAGATGAAGCCCCAAAACACTTTGGGACCATATCACAACATCTGGTGAGAATATAAGTCAAGTTTGATGTCAATAAATAGAAAAACGTATTTCCTGGTTTTAGTAGAAGTATGTTTTGGAAGATTTACAAATAGAGACATTTTGATGCTGTTATAATTGCAAATAACTCCATAAATATATGTTTTTTTACTTGTAACATTAACTATATGTACAAAGTACTTCCTGAAATACCTTCAAAACATTTGTTGACTTGAATGCAGCCCTGTCCGAGAAGGTCCGTGCGCAAAAGTACGCACAGCCATAGAAATGCATTACAGCTCTATCTCGACAACCCATTGGTCAATTTTGACATGTGACACCTCTATTTAATTCTCAGGACCTATCAAATTCGTCCCATTGACTTTCAATGCAGTGCGTTTGCATTCTAAGGTCCAAAAGATGGCGATACGCACATGTGTTGTGGTCGTGAGTGTCTACCCACTTCATATGCAAATCACTTCCTTGTCTATGTTTACACACCAGAAGTCACTTTTATTGACTCAAAATGATAGACTGGAGTGGATTTATTCGATCAAATACAACTTTTGGTAACAAAACAACAAAGGTAAGACGCAGTTTGTTGTTGCTATGATAACAATGGAAGTTTGTTTATGGAAGTTATTTTATGGCTAGTTCAATGAGTGTTCGTCGCAGCGGCAAAGGGCTTACACTGTTGGAATCTGTGGAGTCTCAGCTTTCAGATGACGTATCGTTTGTGTAGATAGAAAAATTATGATCTTTACGAACTTTTAATGTGCGATCTGCGCAAAGTGAGCGTAAAGTTTACGATATGCTTATTTATTTGTTTAGGGTTGGAATTATGTTTAATTTGGGCAACAATGGGCTCGATAGCTTCACAGTTGAGACCCTTCTCATTCCAATGGTGTGTTACATGACTGTTTTCACACATGTTTAAAGGGCTTACGACTTCATTGTTTGAGAGAGGGGCAGAGAATCCCCAGATCCAGGGACACTCGGGATGAAGAACATTTTGAGACTCATACAAAATATTGGAATCTAAACACTACATCTTTAAAAGAAATAATCTTATGATCATACAGTCTCCGCAATCAGGTGATTATATTTCAGCAGCCTATATCAATGATGAACTTCACTATTTTTTAGCAACTTACAAAAACAACAAGTAAAAAAAATCACACATTTTTGGACCACCCTTTGAGTTGGTTCAGTCGAACCCGTCCTTGATCATTTGCTACAGCACGCGTAAATCCACATAGGATTGAGTCTGTGATACAGGTGAGCAGAAAACCGGGTAGTTACTTTAGTAATGGAAGAGAAAGTGTGAGTTGAGGCGACAAAATACCAAGTGTGTACGCAAATACCTTGCAGAAACATGTAGGAGGGTTTCTTGGCACAATGTAGCGTAATGGCAACAAACAACATCCACATTTATGGTATTTTGAATTGACTTCTCAGTTGGTGATTTAGAACTTTTGAAGCTGTAAAATTACATCTGCGCAGTGAATTATATTAATTATACTAATTATACCGTACTGATAAATGACACATATTTGAGCATCCATCTGTGCTCATCTCTGGTACCCAAAGTGCTTCCACCCTGTTCTCTATTAATGCAATATGCGGCTCTTTTGTCTTGCTGCTCAGTATGACAAGGAGATTTTTAACAGTTGACTTCGTACGTTGTTTAATTGGGTTCCTGCTGCACATGAATCCCATTACAAAAGATGCTGATTTGGTTTGAGGTCTGCAGAAACAGACAGACTGTGGGGAAATCACTGCTACAAGCTCCTCAGCCACCAGGCCTCACCAAAGCCAATACAATAACTGCTGTATTGCCCCTTGCAGTCTTCTCTATAAGACTCTAAAAGTTATGCTGTGATTTCTGTATTCATCACCTGGCCTACCTCTGCAACAGCAGACATTGGCTTTGGAGTGTTTTAACCATATTAACTTGGGCCAGTGCCAGTTTCACCTCAGCTCGCTGTATTTCTGCATAAGCTACTTAAATATATTCAGTGTGAGGATTGGGGTTGGCTATAGGATGCTCTGCACAATAGAACTGGTGCATAATACTGGCAGATGTCTGCAGGCATGTTGTTTTGATCGCGCTTATGAATGTATAAATATCTATAGCAAAAACAAAGCCAACAAGAATTGTATGGATTATGCAAATTGGGAACACATATGGATTTGTGCTACGCTTAACATCAGCGTATTGATATACCTATTAATTGTTAGTACCTTTCATTCCTGCTACTTTCCAATCCTTTTCGATGGCTATCCTGGACACTGTCGTGTTTGCAAGGCGGACGCTCACCATGTGTGGTTCATTGGAGCTGGTCAGCTGACTGAGCGTGCTCAGATAAGGTACTATTATCCTGGCATGGTCTGAAGTCAAACCCGTGGATTTCCTGCCAACACCTGAAAGCATTCAGGGGAACCAAAACAAGCATTTGTTTGCCTTTTGTCCCCAATGTATTTCTGCATTTTTTTTTCTTTTAATATTTAATCAATGATTTAATTCACTCCAAAACAACCTTATGCTCTCCGTGCTTACTTTTTCTCTTTATTTCTCAGTGTACACTCAAGATATAAAATCTGAGATAGGTTACAGTTTCTGTTATTAAAAAGGTATTAAAGCGGGATTTGGACACAGCAACTTACATCAAAGATAACCAAGGTTGTCTTTTTCCAGTGGAGCAAACAGTGTGTCCTTGATTTATATTCAGTGGGCCTAATATGCATAACATGTGGCACAAACACTTCTGTGATTTCCCATAAGATACATTATGGTTACCATGACCACTGTAAAATAAAACAACCCGGAATTCTGAGGCAAAAACAACGTTATTAATGAACGTAGACGTTACAGGAAAATTAATCATCTGTGTTAATCTCCTATTGGCTGATAAAGGGGTGCTTTGTCTAGAAAGCACCCCTTTACAAGACTCATTGGTCATTGATGTCGTGGTGTACGCCTGCCTGCTAGAACTAAGTTCATACATTATCACTTTGACCCCTAGGCTAACTGCTTAGACCCAATTCTGTCTGCCCGAACTTTGCTCATTCACATTCACAATCCACCTCCAGCTACTTCTCCCTACTGAGCTACTGCTAGGGCTGGTGATTTGCCTAATGCCTTAACCAAATTAGAATAACGCCCCTGTGGACTGGAATATGTTTTTTTTTTGTTATAATAAAAACAAATGCACACACATGCACATACCTACACATGTATATTGTACAGCTTGAATTAAGGGATCAACACAGCCATTGAATGTTCAGGGCTGGAGCCTCATTATGACACAGTGCACTCTTTCACCTTGAAACACAACCCACAATGCATCACTCACAATCATTTCAATCACAAGTGCTAATTGTTTTTACTCGAGTGCAGACAGGGCAAATATTGACCAAGAGGCAGTTTAACTAGACATAAAACATGGAGGCACTCATTGCTTTAGACACCAAACACTCCAATAAGAAGAATAAAGATATAGAACATATGTCTCCAAGGTATGCTGGGCACTGAACAAATTGGATGCCGTGTCAAAATATATTAGTGGGTTTAATCAATACAAAAATAAGCCTGACTTTTCATTGTGTTTGTATTAATGGATTGTGGAGATGTAGAGAACCTCCCCAGAGGCCCAGTTCCTCATCTCATGTGTACACACACGCACACACACACACACATATCTGCAAAAGGTTTCCAGATTTATGGCAGAAGCAATTATGTTTCACCAGTGTATCAATGCTTGATGGGCGAATCAGTGCAGGTAATTAGAAAGAATAATGGAATGTCGAGCCAAGGGAATGAATCCCTGTATCGGAAAAAATCTAATCAAAGATAAATGGACTATCCCTATCACCCAGTCGTTATGCCAGTAAGACTGTTGTTTTAAATCTCTGTGTGCACCGAGTACAGACACTTTGTTGAATAAAAGTCATCTTTCTGCTGTCAGCGTCATGTGGTTCACAGATTGATTGCCTCCATGGTTTGTGAGCACTCCCTGAGCTTATGGTTGAAATTTCTCAGTGAATGAAATATGTAGGGAATTATTTTCTACTGAGGATATTGACAATAGATGAATTTCCAAAAGAAGACAATTGTTTTATGAAATGTTCGTAAATACACAACATGGAAACAGACAAAGACAAACCGAGAACACACCCATGCACGCGCGCACACATGTGCTATTCCATTAGCGGACTTTGAATCACTCAGTTCGCATTAGCATTTAAATTAGGTTCTTTTCTTTTCAAGTTGCACATATAGAGTTAAATACAGGCGAGCTAATGTTCTATATAGGATATAGTTATTGGTTATTAGTAACATGAACATTAAAGTGTTAAATACGGTTTTTGACAGGCTGATAAAACCTTGAAATGTTTTACTCTTGTTCAGTCATTAAAAGGGGCAGGGCGAGTCGATTAGGAGACCTGTGTCCAATTAGTTTACAGGGCAACAAATGAATCATATGGTGTGCTGTGAGGAAATTGTGGAAACACCATAGATCCATCTAAAACACTCACCGAGAGTCAAAGCTATATTTTCTCCTTCGTGGGTAGAGCAGCGGTTTTGCAAAATACTGCAAATTAATCTGGTTTTAAACATACATTAAGGTCCTATTATACAGTTATGGAGTGTACTGTAACTCACTTTTAAAGCACTAGAAATCAGGCTTTGAGCGACATGATATAGGCTATACATTTGACAGTGTAATTTATTTCAAGCTAGCTGAGATACGTTACAAACTTTCAAGGCTTATTGGCACGAGATTGACAAAGACTTTTTGGCTATGTGCAAATAATAAGTTATGTGCAAATAAATTGAGCTTTTGACATACATTTCAGATATATTGAGATCTTCCTTTTCAAGTATGATGTTTGCTACACCAGTATTATCCAGTGGTTTGCAGCACGAGTTATTCACAGACCACGGTAAGGGCGAATATTAAAAATTGGTTAGACCCAGAAGTCCTTATTTGGGCAGGGGCACCCCAAAAATGACGTAGGACTGGGCAGGTCTATTCTCCCTATTACAGGTTAGTGTACTATCAAAATGATTTTGAAGGCTTAAAGGACAGCATACGTGTGTGTCTTCATAATTAGCGAAGGCACCTTGTAAGGAATCATTGTCACTGCCTTTGGCTTTGGACAGCCAGGTGACTTCATTAGAATTTCCTGTCTTTAAATGTAGCCCTAGTAGGCAGTATTTTAACATTTTTGTGCCAGATTACATGGCAGGACAGAAGAGCTTGACTCTCAGCGTGTAATAATGCTACACTCCTAGCAACCACATCATGGAACAGTTGAGATTCATTGAAAGTAGCAATTAATAGTGGCACAATTATGTGGTTACAAGCAGAACATTTAGCCTCCAAATATGCAATTACTGGAATTAATTATTTTACTGAATTCAGCTTTTTCTGGATGAGGCCTAAATAAATACAGTAGAAATAAATATTGCAATATTTATTTATTATTTACACATACAGTGCACAAAAAGAGGCAATCATTCAAGGTACTACAAGGAGTTTTCCATTATTTCCCAATCACTATTTCCATTTTGTAATGTATATATACACTACAGTATGTATCTGACATAAGAAAATTAGACAATCATCAAAATTAGCCATTTTGTTATATTTCCAAATGCTTGCCACGGGGTCAGATTTGCTACAATATCTAACTATTACGTTTACGGCATAGAGGCCAGAAAAGTTCTTGTTATATTGCCCCATTGCTATAAAACAAAACAGCTAATGTTCCAGGTGATCTACCACTGCTTCTCTCAACAAACACACCCGCCACCAGAAGCTAAATACTGAAGCTAAATAATGATGCCATTGTGGAAGGCCATCGCCTACTCCCCTCCATGTTAAAACCTCCCCTCTGAATGATTGTAATTGATGATAGAGGCCTACACACAACGTGTCCTAGAAAACATTATGTCTTTGCTGCTTGTAGGTGGGGTGGGACCTGGGGGTCCACAAGAGGCATTGAGGAGGCTGGTGTCGGGGGGAGCGGAGGAAACAATAGGTCATCCCTCCCCTTCACTTTAGTCTCGTCCCATCCACTCTCCCCTGGGGGGGTGGGTGTAACATTGGAGAACAATGTGGGCTAAAATGCTAGCCTACTGAACTGTATTACTGTATTCCTCTTACGAAAGACTTTGTCTTGGTGGCCTTGGTCAGACAGAGACATACCATACAGTACAATATACTGGACCACAACAGATACTGACACACATACTGAAGTATGAGGGGCTCTACCACATGGTATGCTGGTGCCTAGAGTAACCATGAGATGAAGCTGAGAAGTAGCACAGTTTGCTAAATTACACATTACTGAATTGTGGAACAATGGAATTGTAACGTATTAAGTGAAATATATCCACTTCAAATCTACCAGCTATATTTCCAAGCTTTTTCTGTAACCCTAGACAGTCTTCTTCAGCATTTCACAGGATAAATAATGCTCTCCCAAACACCAGAGACTCAAAGCGAATCAGAATTAGCAGGAGCGATGTCACTGAGAAACACAAGACCAGTAAGAGCGGTAATACAGGATAATTAATTTTTCTGACCAAGTCAATAATCCTATGACTCAACGGAATTAGCTGACTTTTTTTTTATCATTCATCAATGTCCCTGCCACTCAAGCAATGTATGCTTTACTGTAATGGATAATAGTATAAAGAATATGATTTTGTCTTCAGTATAATTTAGAAATCAAAAAATTTTTGTATGCTAACCCACAAACACCAGGCAAGTGAATGTGTATCTTTTGTAAAACCAGTCCTACAAATGACACAGGCAAGACTTTCACATGCTGATGCATGTTACCGAGAGATAGTCCTCAGATGAAAGTACCATCAGCAGATCAGACTGACATTCAGTTCTTTGAAACCCAAATGAATACGAAAGCTCCCCCGTTGCCATTTGGTACAGCGCAGAAAACCATGTTCAAACGACAGATTGCGTGTTCCCTCCATTTTTCAGCGGAGGCATCTATTTCATGGGCAAGGGTAAGGAAGTCAATTCAAAGTTAATTCCAACGTCTTTGATTAATGGGTACTGGAGGATGTGTTGTAATCTGTGCTCTGTTCAGCCGTTCCATCTGAAACCACACGCATGGTAATTATTCCCTACTGTTACACAGAGTCAATGTTTTTGTTCCACCTCAGCCCCCCTCCCCCCCCCTACCCCCGACACTGGCTGTCTTGTTCAAGATGTTTTTCAAAAGATGCAGTGGTTTTGTTGTTGGAGGAGTGATTTAGCTAAATTCAATGCAAGGGATTTAATTTAAATTCAGTTCAAATAATTTCAATTAAGTTCACTTCTATTTTCTTGGACTGTGTGTGTGTGTGTGTGTGTGTGTGTGTGTGTGTGTGCGCGCGTGTTTTCTTGGCAGTTCTTGTGGTTGTGCAGTATGTCATTATCTCACACCAGTGTGTACTGTTCAGAAAGGTCAATGAAAAGCCTCAGGGTGTGAGGGAGAAACATAAACCAAAGCACCGTAGCCTGTGTGGAGGAGTGTGGTATATTTAGATGAAAACTGTTTGTACTGTCAGAGCGAGCAGAAGACTTTGAAAGCTGAGGGCAAAATAATGCATCTTTCAATCTACTACCTTTTTTGGTTAAAACTTTTTTTTAAGTTAATTTTGCATGCAACATAGAGTAGTGTACATACAGTATTTAGTAGTAGCATCAAGTGTGTTAGAATAGGTAAGGGTTAAGATGTATTGGCCTATAACCCTTTAAATTGTGCATTTTGCATGTTGGTTCAATTGATAGAGTTACTTGCTGAACCGTCAGCATATCGGAAAAAGGGGTTATTGGTTCTAGGTTGTAATGAAACATTTAGGCTAGCCTACTTAAAGTATTATTTTTGCATGTTGCAACATTTGTAAATGCTGAAAACATTCATGCATTTTCTATCATGATGATGCCCCGCATGGGACCCGTATGGGAACTATACAGTATCTATTTCCATACAATATCTATGTCTAATATATTATCTTAAGTGCTCCAAATTTTTTCAATTTTCAACTGTCAAGTTGATCCTTTAAGTTGATCGTTCCATTTCAGATGGTGTAACAGATGGGCTATCTGATCAGGAGTGGGAGGATAGGTTACAATCCAGAAATTGTGTCACACCTGGATATTTACAAAATGTTTTTTTAGTCCAACCCTTCTGGTTCCCTTCTGACAGTACAACTGGAAAAACAAGAATTTTACAATCAAGAACCTTAAATCAATCAAGAACATTAATCACAAAATGCCCTTCTATATCCTACCTTTACCCAGATCAGCGGTTTAATGTTTAACCGTAATCATCAGGGGTACAAAATTCCCAGGATTGTGTGAGTCCGACAGTGTTTTCTGGCCCCTAGCTGCACCTGGGTTGTTTGGAAATAGGAACCCCATCTATTGGAGTGAGTTACTGGAGAAGGTGATTGAAGACAGAGCGCTTTCACCACCCAGCGTTGAGCCCCACCACTGCACAGACCGCACTGCCTCGTCATTGCTTCGCCCCTCTGTAACGCCTGTCACCGTCCAACACGTCACCAAGGTAACACCTTAAAACGACAGTTGGATGCACTCTGGAGCTGATTAAGTAAAGCTCATTATCTACAGCCGTCACAATGAGTCCATTTCATCAGCGCGCCAGCTCCTCATATTAACTGTCGCAACTCATCTCATCCAATTGAATTCCACCCAGGCCCTTTTTATGGCTGACAACCTTGATGCTGCAGTCTCCTTTAAGCAGATTAACTTAACATTCTCCTAAAACCTGTTGTGTCTTGCTGGCTGGGGCCAACGTTGATTAACTGATTATACAGAGTGAATAATAAAAACTCCCAAAAGACGTCCGGCCTTGGGTAATATTTTTGTAATGTATAATGTAAAAGCTTTACTTACTGAAATCACACGGTCAAAGATTAGCACAGCTGTAGTTAACAGAAAAAGTGTCTGCTTGGCATGGTTCCCATAGAACTTGGCATTTATTTTTTAAACTGCACAAAGTTAAATCAGGGATCTTAAGTAAAAGATAAAATTAATTCCAACTGTCTATGATACAAACATTGAACCAAACTGTCTTATTTAAAAGCCCTGCTAAGGTGTGCAAGACGTGTCTTGGTCTATGGCTCAACGTCTAAAATTATTTTAAATGGAAACATGTCTCACCTTCTACAGCATGTAACTTGAAAATACCTTTCATTAAGTATAAGAGGTTAATTTAACAAACTTAACAAAAAAGAAATTAATTCATCATTCATTTTTTTTTTTTTTACCTGAAACCCAGTTCATATAGATATTTAACATGTCCTCGGGTAATCTGTGTTAATTGGGTTTATGATTCACAACTGATTAAACATTATCACTTATCTGTTATTATCACTAAATTAATGATTTTTATTAGCGCCTGTGTGTGAGATGTAACATTGCTACTGGTTTTAAGGACTTACACAGTTATAATTATTTTAACTTGTTTCGTAGCTACAGGGAAACACAGCTGTGTAATGCTGATAAGGGATTATTCAAGCTTTTGTTACCCATTTTTGTACTAATATGACCCATTATTTCACGTGAATCGATTGCTGAAACTAGCTTGTAACTTGTTTAGCTCTCTGCCACACAGAGCAACATGCCCAGCAAACACTAAAACTATACCTATGGAGCACAATACCTAACTGCTACCTTACCTTTGTACAAGATATCGTAAATGACCAAATCTTTAAAATTAAACTGACTTGAAATAATGTCTCAAATTTGCTGCAGTAGACTGCCGTGGTGTTATCAACGATATCTGGGAAATCTACTGTAGGAGAAGCTTTATCATAACCAGTAAAAGTTAGCCTAAAAATGATACTTAGACCTCATGAAAATAGGGATAAACATCTCTAATTCCAGACTGTCCCTTTCCCTGCCCCTTAGGAATTATTCTTGAAAATACACTGATGAGCCAAAACATTATGGACACCTGGGTGGTCATAATGTCGCATGGGCATGGGCACTCTGAGCAGTCTGCGGTCACGCAGACTGCTCAGCAGGGTGCGATGCACTGTGTGTTGTGACACATTCCTCCCGTAACCATCATTCAAATGTTCCGCACTTGTGCCACAGTAGCCCTTCTGTCGGTTCGTTGAGCCTTGGGCGCCCAACACCCTGTTGCCCGGTTCGTGGTTGTTCCCTCTTAAGACCACTGTGGGTATGTACTCACTTCCTGCTGACTTGGAGCACCCCACAAGCCCAGCCAGTCATCTGGCTGTGATCATTTGGCCCTTGTCAAAGTGGCTCAGGTCTTCAAGCCTGCCCATTTCTTCCCATCAACACATTGACTAGGAGAACACACATGTGCTTGCCACCTAATACATACCAGATCTTGACATGCGTCGTTGTTAATAATAGTTGTTATAGTAGTTGTTATAGTAGTAATATAATAGTTGTTTTTTAAATTTAAAGATACACTGAACAGTTTTAACCCATAATCATATTTCAATCATATTTTTTCATCTTTTATTTACTGTACCATTTGTTCACAAAGATATAGGCTACTACTTCCATCAAAAAACTGATTAAGGTTGGCTCTGGTATATGTACTTTATAATTACAATACCTCAATCTGAATAATCCTCTCCAGATCTGTCAAAACCAGATCTGTCAAAACCAGTTTACCCATTATTGCTTTATGGGTTAAAATATACAGTACCAGTGCTGTTGCCTACGGGTGGTCAATCATGTCCATCCCACCTGATCACAAAGAATGCAATGGTGAGTAAGAGACTTTGTAGAGATGCATGGTACACTGAATCAAGGCTCCGTAAGATGGAGGAGGCTGCGTGCATTTACAATATGTCACCATAATCAATCACGGACAGAAAAGTAGCTTCCACAAGTTTTTTTCTTGGCATTGAATGTAAAGCAAGATTGATTTCTAAAATAATAGCCTTTCACTTCTTCACTTTGAGCTTCCTAACTATACAGCAGATTAGCAATACGCACATTGAATACATTTAATACCTGACATGGTCTTACCCTTGAGCAAGATGCCTAACCCCTACCCGCTCCTAAACTGTAGTTACTGTAACCCTGTATGCTTCTAAATACCTGTCCCTACTGTAAGTTACTTTGGAGAAGACTGTGGTAAATTAATACATTTGCACATCGTCATATAAACCCACCTACTGTATTTGCATGCAGTACTTTATTTTAATTCTGATTATTGCAGAGATGCTGTGTGTGAAACACAATACACACCTAATTTAATTTTATATTTCTGAAAATAACTAAAAAGGATGAACCATGTCCTTGGCCCCAGAAACCACTAACAATATTGCAGAGTGAAATAGTGTTCATACCACCATAAACAGACTAATATTGATCTACGGATGACCCCCCCCCCATCCAAATTCAATATGGACAGTCTTGACCTTGATCGATTCCCTGAATATCACTGTTGACAGCAAAAACAAACAAGGAAGTGGATGTTTTTGCCTGTCGCTTTGACTAGTTTGAAAATGTCATTATGTGTATGGGAATGAGATGGGAGTTGCGTGGGTGCTTCCAGTCCAACTGTGCATTTGCCAGGAGATTTCTCAAACTGAACCCAAGATCTGGTTGCACTTCATCCAGAAATGTACTAATAAAATCGTTCTGGTCATAATCTTACATTTGGCATTTAAAAAATCAATGCAGCAGTCCTCAAATTCACATTCACAGTTTTCAATTTTACAATTAATTTAATTCTTAATATTATAATCACATAAGTGATTCATTTACTACATTGTTATAATGTGATATTAACCTTGTGTATTAACCTGGCTTGGAAGTGTGAAAAGTCTATGAAGTCAGCATTTCCCAAGTATTCACATAAAAGTCCTCTGTCGTAAAATGTTCCAGTTTTTCAAGTTCTGTGGTCATATTCTGTTGACTGCAGGGACCCAAAGGGGCAGGACTAATTTTCAAATCTGTCTAACAGGTATTTTAGCCAAAATCATTGTGTATAACAAGCCAGTCAGATTTGGCCCAAGGTGTGACATGATTTCTGGATTGTAACCAATCATCTTTGACCTATCCTCCCACTCCCAGTCAGATATGAAAAAAAGCAACTGAAACTGAGGCTGCGTTAAGTGTTACGTATAATTTGCATTCAATGAACAGAAACGGCAGTGGACTGAACGTCCAGTTAGATACCAGGGAGGAGTAGTGTTTCAGATGGGGTTATTGGATCTGTCAGCTTGGCTGATTAAAAACAAAGTGATTGTTTGTGGTCTGTCACGCCCATGAAGCACAGTGAATGTATGTGAACATGAGTTCAAGAACAGAGCAAACGTTTTCACAGAAATGTGTCGCTCAATTCAAAAAGTTCACTAAACGTAACAAACATAGAATATTCAACTCAAAGGGAGAAAAGTGTGTGTGCCTGAACACTCAAGTTAGACTCATTTGCAATCCCAGCAGGAGCATTTGTTCCACACTTATCAAGGAATACTAAGCTGCTTTTCATTATGCATTCACTTCCAGTTTGCATCCAGGCTCTATTTGATTGGATAAAGAGCATTTATCTACCAGTGATATGGAGAAGAGGGGGCGGGGGTGGGTGGGGGGGATGACAGTGCCCCTGAGCAACACATTGTAAGTGTTTGCTGCATTAAGAAGACACTGTGTGTTGTTTTTTTTGTTGACAGGAGAAATTGATTCAGAGAGTGGAACATTGCTAGCCTGTGATTACCAAAGCACATTGGTGAATAATGGTTATTTCGTGTCATGGTTCTTGTTTTAATGGTTTTACTTGCACTGGGGAATTAAGTCTAACCGGACGCACTGCTCAGCTAATTATTAGTCATTTTCAGACCGTTGGAGTGTATTTGCTCCTCATCATGGAGGGAGAGTAGTGTTTCACTGTGGCAATTACTGACCGACCTTTTCTCCGTTTGAGTTGAATATTCTATGTTTGTTACGTTTAGTGAACTTTTTGAACTGAGCGACACATTTCTGTGAAAACGTTTGCTCTGTTCTTTGAACTCATGTTCGCATACATTCACTGTGCTTCATGGGCGTGACAGACCACAAACAATCACTTCCACATATGAATTTCATACAAATGGGTTTTATGCTGTCGAGGCCCTGGTGAAAACACACTCCATGCTCCCTACAATTCCAATTTGCAACATTACGACACAACAACATTCCAAGCATGTTAATCAGCTGTCCGTACTGTCGCCGAGCAATCAGCGTTCAGCCAGAATGCACGAGATACAGCCGAATGCACTTTTGTAATCAGTTTTCCTTCAAAACCACCGTTGACTACACAATGGCTGAGCTCAGCGGTGGCCAAAACATGGTGTGTGCCCAGTGCCATGCGTCGACATATTTAAAAAACCTCTTGGTAGCCAGGGTTCAATCCCTAGCATAAAGAGGGCATCGACCAAATTCAAATCTCTAGAGGTTCAGGCAGACCTAGATAACCCCTCACGCGCCAATAATCAAGAGGCAATTTACACCTCTTAAGGAGAAAAGCAGCTCAATTCAAATCAAGTGCAATCTTTTACAATATAACACCTTTCTCTGTCTGCTGTAAAGTATCGGAGCAATAGATAGCCTTGGCTGTGATAGGCAAAATCAATGCCCCAAGAAACCCATTGGATTTCTCTAAGCCTCTGTAGTAGTCTTTTGATTGGTTTGCCTTACACGGGGAGGGCCTGGAAAGTAATAGCTCCAAGCTGCTGAATATTACTGGGGCTAGATAGAGAGAGAGAGAGAGAGAGAGAGAGTGCAGATTCAGACTCTAAACCCCCGTGTCCACTCAGCACAGCGGGGTGTTAAGAACCACCCTCATTGACTTGCTGGGAAAATGGACCCCCATCAGCAACAATCCAAAGGGAAGGAATATCTTTGAAACCCACCGGATGGATTGTACGCTAGGGTTTTACGTCATATAAGCCTTTTAACAATGTCACCCCGGGCATAACAAAACACCACCCTTGTTAAGGTTGTTTCCCAGTGACAATGTGTTCACATAATGACTGTGGATATTGGAAAATTAGTCCATGTACTTTGGGGACGTGTGTACTTTTAGTTGTAGGGGTTTGGATGCTCACTCTTTCTTGAACTTGACTTGTTAGTCATGCTCGCTATTATCTGCTTTCTCTGCTTCTCTACCGCTGTCTCTCTCTTGTTCGTCTATAACCTGGTACAGTAGGCAAGGAGAATAGTGTTTGTCAATTTATGGAGCTGTAACAGCCAACTACCATTTTTACTGCATTTATTTATGGAAAACCCCACCTCGACCTTACTCTCAATGACAAGCTAACACCGTGCACTTGGACACAACAGCAGTCACACATGTTTGCTGTTGTTTGCCAGAAACAACAGCAGTCACACATGTAGATCATCTAGTTATAGCCATGGTTCTTTTGGTATTGGGTGTAAACGCTGAACACTGAAATGTAAACACTATAATGACCTCTATAGATACACTCAACATTCACAGCAGGATAAACTATAGATCAATGTTAACATTAATTATCTTTGTAAATACAAAAATAAACATATGCTGTAACAATGGTGCTAGCATAAATATTAATTGAAACTGTGAAAAAAAACTATACATTTTTGGCACTAAGACACATCTCGACAGTTACTTGGTAACTCACTAGGGTAATAGTCATTAATTTTTAAGATTTTACTTTTAGACACCGTGGTGGGTCTGGATCTGTGCCTAGAGGTGCTTTTTTCCTGGAGTGCAGCTAATAAGTGCAGTTAATAAGGTCCACAACAAAGTGAAAAACATCATTTTTTATTCAACTTATCACAGCTGGCTATTTCAGTAAATTCCCAGTTGGAAGCCAAGAAGCTGAACATAGTAATATATAAAAAATATGCTGGTGGGATTCTCATTGTGCCTTCTATACCTGGTACTCTCTTTAACCTTCTGGAGAGGACTAGGTTACATTAAATCAATAACAGCAACCACACCTTTAATATATATATACAGTATACATTCTTTAAAAAAAAAAAAAAATATATATATACATATATATATTGGTAAACAAACTCAGGCATGCTCATAACGCAGTTTTGCCCGCCAGCGCTATCTAAAAAGAGGTGGTCATGGGGAGCTGTCACTCTCGCCTTATCCTGCAAGCTGACTGTTCTGATTTTGACCAAAACAACAAAGGAATAACCGACCCACTGCTGAAGGCCAGAAAACTAAATGACTATGCATTCAAACTAAAGATTTCATCAAGAATTGCAAGTTGTTGTCTTGACAGCACGCGCCACATTTTACCCGATCCGTATCTTTTAAAGAATGACGGATGAACAGATGATCCTACAGCTTGGCCCCATGTTGAGTTTGTTCTGTTGATCGACACCACTGGGATCTACAGGAGAGAAAAACTGAAAGCCTGCAAATCCCTAGATACGTACAGATAAGATAAGTGCTTCACTTGAAGTTGATGGAAACGGGACGCTTTAGTGTTGCTGATGTACAGAGAATGGGTAATGACTTGTTACCAATCCAATACAGTATACAGTAATTGGTATAGCCTAGAGTATACTGGAGACCTCATACACATTAGCCTAACAACATTAATCATACAATTACACATAATACACATTAACCATATGGTTTCCTTTATTAATGAGGAAATGATAAAAATACCATTACACAATATAATTTATATTTCTGTTGACATAGATTACGACACAACATTACACGATTGTTCGGTTTTAATCTACTGACACTAGCGTCGTTAGCATCCATTGGATCCATTAATTAGCCCACCCCGCCATGACATCAGTGTGTTTACTCCTAAACTGCTTTTTTTGCATTTATTACATTCAAACTTCAGAGAGGTTTCTATCCAAAGAATCTGTAGAATGTCTCTGGTTTGATATTACTAAGTAAATATTATAATAAATGAATAAATAATATAAATGAATCAGTAACTGCTACTCTAAAATAAGGGCATTACATATCTTGTCATGTTTCCAGTGTTGCCGGCATAGTGGGATCATACAGTAGTGTTTGTTTGGTTGGTGTATTTGTAGTAAAATAGGACACAGACGGTTTCTGCCAATACACACACATGCTAATTTATACCATGCATGCTTGTCCACAAATAAGTGTCAGATTACGGTTCAGTGGAGTTTTACCCGTTGAGACACCCCATCGACACACCTGACACAACCTCTTTCCAGTCAGTCATCTCGTGTTGGCTGCTTGACAATGATATACGTCATATGAATTTAAGGTGTCTCTAATTGGATTACTCAGGGTTTAACATTTTTAATATTGAGTACATAGAAACAATATTGACTGATGATAACAGACCGATCACCAACATTTTACAATGCCAAAAACCATAAATGTACAGAAATGTGTCTCAGTGGAGTTAGTGCGGAAGCAACTGGCAAGCTAACACGGTAATGCAGTACCTATTAAATGGAAATGGACAGCACACACTCAACAGATGACCCAAAGCTATCCCTCCTTAAATATGGTCTGTATTCTTTGGGATAAATGAGGCAGGTGTGTATTTAAAATTTATTGACAGCAGAGTGAACTTTGAACAAAAGTCAGAAGATTTACAGCAATGGGCAGCTGGGATTGTTTATCTTCTATAAAATCAGCCAATGCTTTGTGCATAATTTTTGGCACAGGTTCTCTTGAGACTGATTAAACATTCAGTTTATGAGCAGTGAATTGCTGATATATCTGATTATCTGACAACAAAACCTTCTCAGACACCCAAGTGAAACTTCAAGTAGTAACACACTGGCATTTGTTTGAAAATATTAATCATTCCTTAAATTTTATTTATAAATGTGGTGCTACTGTAGGCCTATTTGTCATCTACAAATTGTTGTGCTTCTCTTCTAATGTAATTATTTTGTCCTTAAATGTGCCTTCTGTAAAAACAAAGCTCACATTCGACTTTAATTGCAATTTCTTTTTTTTTCAAGCCAATTCCTTGTGGGAACGTTAAGCTAGAGCGCAGCAATAATCCAGTAGCTGGAAGCATTTGAATAAAATTAGAATAGCAATAAGCACTTTCAAATTCTCTCCCTCTCCCATCCCATCCCTCCTGCAGAGGCTGTTTTCGTCCCCAGACTCAAACTCGAACGATAACTGACATGTATTTCACACGCTAATGTCCGCGTTGCCTAATAGTGAGGGAACAGTGTCACCTGATGCCATCATCCAGGGTTGTAACACACACTTCAACACACATACAATAGTGCACGATAGACACACCTCACTTTCACATACTGTATGTGCAAGAAAATAAACAGAGACACAGTATAAACACATGGCTATATGTATACATACAGGTTATACAGTATCTAGCTATAGACATTCACATATCTATAGCTATATATATGTATATACTGCATATGCCTATACTGTATAAAGACATTCACATAGAGTCTGTGTGAATGTCTATACAGTACACATGTGCACACATACATACAGGGGACCCAGTTTGACAGGTGTAGATAGTGACAAATGGGTTCTTGACATTGAACTGTGTGTGAAATGTTTTAGTTTCTTTTTTTTGTACTTTCAAAAGCCGAAAAATAATACCACCCCCTCATTGATTTCCATTCCATATAGACCTATGTGTTTTTCTCAGTGTTTTAAAGCTTCACTGTGCAATTTAGAATAAAACATGATTATTACAAATATATGGTAGCAAGGCTAGTTGTTAATGTAGAGAATTTGACATCATAGGCTTTTCACTCTGTAAACCCATTTTATCAAACCCATTTCTGCTCTAAATGTGGTCTTACAGTGCAATTTGCCCAGAAAGAGCATTTTGAAATATGCCGTTGAGTGATTTAGGATTTTGTGTGTTACATCTAACAGAATTGCAATGCTGTCTGTCTTATTTTACACTTGACTGGGGAGAAAAATAAAGCTAGTTAAGTCTTAACCGTTTTTGACAGCTGAAATATTCAAAAGTAAGTTAAAACAAACGCACAGAGATCATTTTGTTATTTTGTTCCTTGACAATCAGTGTGTATTTTGTATGGAAAATATATTGTAGGTCAGAGGCCTATTCCATAAAGTGTGCTAAGAAAAGTGTGGATTAAAGTCCAAAACTTCACTTGATTCAAGTAGCCAGGATAATTGTGTGTGCACGCTATTCTTAAGCAGCCCTAGAGGTCGAACATGGATCAAATCGATGCACCATGGCAAAAAGCAATGGTAAAGAGTACAGAAGCACTGCAGTTGAATGTGTTGTAATTGTTGTATTGTAAAAAATTATAATTTTGTCCCGGTGTAATGGGAGCCTAAACAAAAAAAGAACAAAGTGAATTTTACATCACCAATTAAATTGAATTCTGTGAAAACTCTCAGGGTGTAACATTTCTACACTATTACAAATTACTAATCAGATACTTCACAAGGAAGCAACAGGATGCCTGTGTTAGGCTTTGGTGTGAAACAGTTAACTTCTGTTATACCAGGACAGGTCCACCACCCAACACAACCTGGGTTTTACATGTGTCTCGGCTTGATAACACAGGTTGTTTGATGAAAGAATACCATTGGTTACAATGATATTCAGAGAGAGGCTTAAATGTGATTGTAGAGTGCAAGAAGTTTTCTTATGCTTTGGTCAGGTGACTGAATAAATGAAAGTAACCTTAAGGCAAGGCAAACTTTGAAACAAGCGATTTTAACTATGTTGAAGCGATCACACTGTATATGGTAACAAACCTTTTCAGCATTGAACAACTAAATTTGCGGACACTGGTCTACATTGAACAGTGACAATGCATTTTTCCCTCACATGAGCACACTCGGGGATTGGGTCAAACGGTGGCTGACCTCATGTGCAATATCCTGTGGCTATAAGAATTGTTCTGTGTGAGTTGAGGATTTATAGAAGTCAACAGCTGTTAGAACCAACATTTGACTGTCATAATGTCATAATTTATGTTATTAGTATGTTATTAGAACATTTTTCCATGGCCAGTAACACATAAAATTGGTTTCACACAGAAGTAAAATAACTCCAGCAAGGAGAAACAAATGTTGCAGAGCCTTGACCTTTACATAGCAGTCTGCTTAGCCAAGTGAAACATTGATTAAGTATGCTATTAAAACACACAAGCTCGTTTGTCGCCGCCACAGTACAATATGAATAATCTCTTAATAGCTCCGTTATACTTCTTCCTCGCTTTATGGTTTAGATTTACATCACAGACTTTTAGACCTTATAGGCCGCTTTTCCCTGCAGTGACTGAGTTGCGCGGAAACCCATAAAAACCCCTCAAATGTAGATCATGAGATTTTAAAAATAGCATGGTGCCATGTTGTTATGTGATGGCGTACCTCAGCATCTGGCTTAATTCGCTCAGTAATGGTGGGGAGAGGAACTAGGACATGTGGCCAGGGAGTTGCAGGCGTTTGGTATGGCCTCACTAGACCCCAGTGTAGGAAACGTATAATGAACCCACATACTGTATCTGTATCACACACACACCCACACACACACACACACACAAACACAAACATACCGCACTTCAG
Source organism: Percopsis transmontana (assembly GCA_025447815.1). Taxonomy (NCBI): domain Eukaryota; kingdom Metazoa; phylum Chordata; class Actinopteri; order Percopsiformes; family Percopsidae; genus Percopsis; species Percopsis transmontana. The sequence goes on along the minus strand of JAOEHI010022470.1, from coordinate 6,886 downwards.
GAGAAACGAAAATAATGTCTCAATTACTGCCTGTGTTTTAAACGTGAAGCAGTGAGTCGTTGATTTACAAAATGCGTTCCTCACATAAAGTAGTGGCTCTCAACATGGGGGTTCGGGCCCCGCAAAGGTCTCCATACGCTTTTCACAAGGGCTTTAGGGGAGGGGGAGGTTGTGGGCAATTTTCATAGCTCACAACCTCCCTCGTCCTGAGGGGGGCAAGCACTGCCTTCTTGGGGCCATGGATCATAAAAGGTTGAAAACTGCTGACGTGAAGCACCATAGATATATTTACTGTAATTGTCTGAGATATATTTAGTCTCAAAACAAGTAATTATCTGTGGTAGCACCAATAATCTGTTGTTCCTTTCTGTCCACATCTAACATCCATCTCTCTGACTCACCCGCCGGCTTTCCGTTTTCTTCTAATAAAACTGTCATGGGGGGTGCAGCTCGAGTCCACACAGACCCCCAGACTGCTGAATAAACCCTTGTTTATTGATGTGGTGGGGAAATCATGTTTTCCTGGGTCTACCGGGAGGAAGTCTGGGGAAAGCTGCTAGCAGCAGAGGTGGCACAGAATTGTCTGAGTGAGAAATGCAATCTGATTTCTTCCATTGTTCCAGGCTGGCTATCAGCACCGCTCAATATGAAAGAAACAATCTATTTCTGCCGTGACTATAGCAAGAGGTGATGCTCCGAAACCCCGGACTCCTTTTGAAGATGAAAACGAGGAGCTTGCTTGATTTTCTGCCGGTCGATGGCATAATTCTGGGTTCAAGTGCTGCAGTGTGGGGTTAAGGAATCAATTTGTGTGAGGGTTAAGAAGATATTTGATTAGAAATCTCAAGGGCACTAGTATTGGGCGTTACATCTCCTCTGCCCATTACCCATAGTGCATCACTGTGTCATTCCCTCAAGAAAGAAGAGGGACGAAGATGGTAAGGCAGAAAAAGAAGCAATGGTAAACAGACAAATAGAGAAAAGAAGAGAGAGAGGAGACAAAGAGAAAATGACAGGGTGGGCAGACAGGGAAAGGGGAACCATTGATAGATTGAAAGTAGGAAGCAGTGCTGTGGTCAGGGTGAACGGTGCCGGCCTTGCAATTGTAAATCCAGCCTCGTCGGAATTCAATCAGCACAAAGCTGCGAGCTAGTAGCACAGGAAAAGATAGAGCAGTCTTCCATCGCCATCTCACTAGACTATTTACTCTAGGATGCACAACAAGGGTCAAAATGACCCAAAGGCATAATTTTTCTGTCTTAAATTTAGAACAAAAACACACCACACTAATCCTCAAAAAACTCTTTGGAAATATGTGTAACTTTAGATTTCAGTGATAGCTTTATTTATGTTGGAGAAAAACATGATTTTATACTGACACCCCACAATTGACTACATTTTCAGTGCTAAAATATTATCAACATACATTGGGGAACTCTGCAGCACTATCCATAAGGCTATGCCATTTACAACACATGTCTGACGTGTGTGTGTGTATGTGTGATCATGCAATTTTGTGTCCATGTGTGAATGCATTTGAAATATACCTGATGAATAACATATTTATGTGTACCTGTAGATGTATACTAATGAGCCAAAATATTATGACCCCTCACAGATTAATCAAATAACATTGATTATCTTGTAAAAAACAACAGTCGGTTCTCATAGTCAAACGCGTTGGATGCGGGAGCAATGGGCAGGCGTAAAGACCGGAGCCACTTTGACACTCTGACCACTGTAGGCTGCTGGGCACCCAAGGCTCAGGTGTACCAAGCCCCGGATTGCATTTGTCTGTGTTTTTCTCTCACACACACACACACACACACACACACACACACACACACACACACACACACACACAAAACACACACACACACACACACACACAAAACACATTGGATTTAGATTGAATTGATTTATTGATTAGATTTTAATTCCCAATGTAAAAGTTCAAATGTCCTCACTGTTAAAATCCACCAGTCAAAGGGAGGGTTGGCTCCGCCAAGTGAAGTCCCATTGCGCCCCGATGCTCGGCCCACCCCACAGTCCCTGTGTCCTTCGTGGCCTCACGCAGAGCAGTGCACCATGGGAGGCGAGCGTGGCGGCGGGCGGAAGCCTCCGAGTTCCTGCTTCCAAGGACAGGTGTGCCTCCCCGACCTCCTTTCCCATTCGCACGTATGAACACACGAACGCGGGCCAGTGAATGCACAACACAGAGGCCCACCTGTACGAAGTCAGAGAACACATGGACGTGTCACGTACACACACAAACCACGCACACGCACAAAAGCCTGAGGTGTGAACACACACGGCCCTCTGCTGTGTCGATGATACCGAGCTGTGCTTTTTTTTTACTGTAATCGACCGACATCCAAGACACTGCCGCCCAGTACAAATGTCTCTCCGTTGCGTCAGTGCTTTGTAGTGGCCACGGCTCGTATATCTCACGGAGGAGACTAATGTAAGCAGGTCAGGACGTAAACACGTAAAGACGAGGAGAAGAGGCTTTTGAGGATAGAATGGAAAGCGTTACGTATGCCGTTTGTTAGCTTCAAAGAATGAAAACGTCTCAGCCTTTGTGTGTGTGCTTATAGCGCTGCCTTCAGATGCACAACAGGTTGGATTTGTGTTGTTGCAAGTGTTGCTTGCTAGTGCAAGTGTTTTGTTCCTCCCTGGCCAACAGCTGCACACAACTTTTGCAGATCTGCTGTTGCAAGTTCATTGTGATTCTCAAAATTACCCATTGTTGTCAAAATACCTCATTGACGACTTTCCACGCACACTGAAACACATGAACCGCCACTCCTGCTGGAAGAAAAGACACATTTTACTCTAGACAACAAGACAAACAAAGCAAGAAAGGGGGTAATTCAACCACTGTCATTTCTATTGTCTCTTGCTAACATCCAGACTGATCAATGAATGTGGGGGTAGGGTTACCGTAGCAACTCCTTGCTATGATATAAACAGTGTCTTCTTCCTGGTCACTGGTTCGTCAGCGCTCACCTTCAGGAGAAGCTGACGCAAATGATTCTGACACTGGTTGTGACACGAGATGGCACGCTGGCACGCTGACCGCAATGCGTCATGCCGCGCGCGCGTCCTTGTGTGTGCGCGCGCGTGTGTGCGCGTGTGTGCGTGCGTGTGCGCGTGTGTGTCCTATCATCACAGCCGGAGTGAGTCACATTGTCCCTCCTTGTCCTCCCCAAGCTTAGCTCTTCTTCAGATGCTAATCCTTTGCTTCTCTCTCTCTCTCCCTCTCCCTCGCCCACCCGCCCTGCGGTGCTAGCAATAGCCGCGCCACGCCCCTGGACCTCCGCACACTCCCTGAGACCTCTGTCTCTCCATCTGTGTGTGTGTGTGCCTGAGATACAGACAGTACATTAAGTGTGTCGGTGCATGTGTGTGTGGTCACACGTGTGTGTGTGTGTGTGTGTAAGAGAGAGAGAGAGTGAGAGAGAGACAGAGAGAGAGAAAGAGGTGTATTTATAGAAGGAGTCATAGGCCGTCTCCAGTCAGATGTCAGTGTCATTGTGGAGAGCAAAGTGCATGCGTGTGTGTGTGTGTATGTATGAAGAATGGAATAGAAGAGGGGGTGGCGGGGGGGATCTGACATTTTCCTCGGATCTGAGCAGCTGTGATCTTCCTACACACACACACACACATTCACACAAACACACAATACAAAAGCTAAACACGGGCTACTAGAACAAAACTACACACACACACACACACACACACACTCCCAAAGACTGTGTATTACATAGACCAAACCACAACCAAGAATTCCCCTTTTCCACATGCTCTATCACTCTCTTTGTTCCCCCGAACCCCTCAGCTCGGGATAAACCCTTCTCCAGCACGGAGCCAAAGAGTTCAGCGATGCCAAGCTGGGGCTCTTAATAACCACACGGCTCTGCCCGCTTCCCCTCCCGTCCCCCGCAGAGAAGTACAACTAACACGACGGCGGACCCGTCGTGTTGGCTCCGTGCCATGACCCGTGGAGCCCTTCCCGCATGAGTGGGGGCGTTGCACTGGGTTCTTAGCTTGATATCAGGTCTGCCTACGGTGTGGAAAGCGTTACAGCCTCCAGGTGCAGGAGGTGGTGGTGCAGGGATGTAGCAGAGATGGCAGAGAAGGTGATGCGGGCATTCCCTCCCTCTCACCCACTCTCTCCTCAATGGCACCGCCTTTCTTTCCGCTTTCATTTCTCGCTTCCTCTCCCAGTAACGCGGAGGTTGGTGGATAAAAGTCGGAGTGTCTTGCGGGCTCTGCGGGGACTGATGGATGCACCTCTCCTCCCTTGAGGGCGAACTGACCCCAGGCCCAGCATGAGCTCCATCCACCCAGAAGAGACACACACAGGCTTGTAAACACACCGCTTGGCCTATATCTAGCCCTGTTAGAAACCTGATCGCTTCGATTAATGTATAAATAGAATTAAGCTACTTCAGCCATCGTGGGGTAGCACCAGAACAATTAAAAATTCCCATGAGAATTGTAGTTATGAAATAAAAATGGGATGTAATAAGACAAATTAATTTGCTGTAGAGCTATACTGTAGCTGTATGTACAGTATACTATGCATCACACTGTCACTGCAAACTGACTGCTACAATTGGGGACACTTCCTGCCCAGCTATATGTCTTTTAGGCTAATTAGCTGTTAATGAAGACAAAGCAGAAATGGTTAAGCTTATTAATTGAGCACATAATTCACGTAATTTCATCGAGAGCGTTTTAAAATGGCTGGGGGCTGTGGAAAAGAAGGGGAGGGGAAGGACAAACGCGTGTTAACAGACATATTAACAGGTGTTGCTGATCTGCTAGCGGTCACGTTATACAATGGGAGAGACAGTTCATGCTAGCAGCCAAGAGCCAACGGATACTGGGACGATGCTACCCTCTGCTGGCATTGAACGGACTTTATTCATTCTCTACTACTCAATTTATTTCTCTCTCTCCCTCTTTCCTACACTCTTCTCTTTCTCCCTATTACATCATATCCTACATACTGAGAGTAACAAGCATATGGTTTGTATATACACCAATATACTATGGTTGATGTGTGTAGAACCTGACGATATACTAAGCAACTAGAGGCATTTAGGTGATCATTTGGATTAAGACATCACAAGCGAGACGAGAAGACAGGGATTCCCAAACGTGTGAAAAAACAAGCAGCTTTAGCATCATTAGCAGTGGCCAACCACACATAGCGACTAGGATCATTAGTGCAACGGTGCAGATTGGCTGTGAACAATGAATGTGGTGTATACAACTTACACACCACTTGAGGTCAGTGTTTCCCTTCAAATCTAATGAACACCTGAAATGCTGAATATTATTATTGTGAGAGAGTTTAATTCAAATATATTGGTTTATTATGCATCGGTAGATAAATGTAATGAATTTGTTTGGCTTGTGAATTCTAAATGGGGTTAAGTTGCCAAAGAAGACATTTCTGTGTGTGTGTGCGCACGTATGTGCACGCGCGTATGTGCTTTCACATGCATGCATGCATGCGTGTGTGTACAGTATGTGTGTGTGTGGGTGTCTACACTAATATGCCACTGCCACTGAACTTCTATTCATTTGCTATAGAGGAACATGCCTTCTTACTGTATGTGTTGCATACAGTTAGTTAGTGTAGAAACAACAACAACCACTTGCTTCTCTCTTTGGAGCTCCACAGATGAATGAAATGCTCCAACTGTTGAAAGGTTAGTTAGAAAAGAGCCATTAGGTTTATTTGAGAGTTTTGGTTGACCTCTTTATACAAACTGTCAAAACAAACTGAGCTTTCTAGACAACTACTGTACTTCAGCTACTCTAAACAGATGGCATGCTCTAAATACATAGCTTCATGGGTAAATGGAGACCCCATGTCATCCAGAGTAATGAAGTTGCTCATCAAAACAAATGCATTCTACATACATTTGTATCATTTCAAATGCCAAAAGTCTTCCATAATAAAGCTATGAAGCCTAGTATTCATCCTAATCGACACTGTTTTATTTTTGTTTGTCAAATCAAAAATCCAAAAAGAATCAAATTCTTTCCCAGGCTGGGTAAATTGTTGTGGACGTATCTGCTCCACCCAGCCCTGCTGCTCCACAGCACTTCCTGCAAAAGTAGCTACACAGCAGCATAAATGTTTTATTCAGTGTCATGTACACTGCAGTCTGTCTAAATATCTGATGTCGAATCTAAATACACTGCAATCGGAGTGAGTTACGCTTAATTTAGGTTTATTTTGGGATGTGTAGCACTCTATCCCTGTGCAGAATGTTTGTTTTACTCACTGGTTTTATTTAACAATTATGTATCATTTTGAATTTGCTCTCAATGTTATGGTACAGTAGTCAGTAGTTTTTCAGGAGTTTTCCTTTTAAAGGTCTCCTGTTGTAAAATTAAACATTTTCAGTTGTATGGTGAGTTCTCAAGGGAGTTTTTAAATCAGTCTAACATGTCATTCAACCAACATTTGTGTAAGACAAGGAAGTTAGATTTGGCATCATTTCTGGATTGTTGACTCCAAATTATCCTCCCACTACCAGACAGATGTCCATTTATTTCCAGAAATCCTGAGTCAAATCCAAAAGCCAAGGCATGGAAAGTCTCAGTTGGAGTAAACAGCTGTGGACCCAGGTCAGGAATGGTGTTATCTTTGATATCCCAAATTAGGAATGTCAAGGCTCCCCAGTGTGCCAGCGACTGGGGTGAGTGCACACATCCGTGTCTCAAACATGGTTTGAGTTAGCCCTTTCTAGCACACACACACACACACACACACACACACAGAGACACACACACACACACACACACACACACACACATAAAGGCTCAAGACGTGGTTCTACACAGTTAGTTGGGATTTCCT